>RJWM01001982.1:0-139007 GCA_004363535.1 Dasyprocta punctata | reverse complement strand
TCTCTCCCACGCTGCGATTTTCTCTTCGAGATATGAAAGACTATCTTTAGTCTCTTTCAGGTGGTTCTGCCAACTTTTATTGAAGTCCTTGAGTTCCTGGTATTCTCTCTGAATCTGATTGATGCATTCTAAGAGTTTATTTGTCTCATTCTCAATCTCCTTTGATTTCCCGTCCTCCACCTTTCTGGCTGTGTCTCCTTTAGAGGCGCTCAGGGATTGCCCAATTATTAATTTCATTTCAATTCTCAGTTGGGCTAACAGTGCCGCTTTAATTTCTTTCATAGCTTCACGGAGTTGTCTCCCCACTTCAGTTGTCATCTCCTCTGAGAGTTTAATTTTTGGACTCCCAACCTTGTCTGCCTTTACGTCAATCGGGTTTGTGCTGCTTGTACCGGAGTCCGGATAGCGCTCTCTACCTTTCCTTCTTGGCATTTTCCTGGGCTCTGCTGTGTTTCCCCAGGCCGCCTCGGCTCTGCGGATGTCTGGTGAAGTGTGCATGGGTAGGGCCGTCCGACTAATTTCCTCTATCACCCCCAGGGCGCCCGTGCAGATTCCGCCAGGACCCTCCAGGGCCTGGTGTGGGCAAGGAACCGTGCCTAATTAGGTGCAGTTCCAGTCTCAAGATAGAAGCCTGTTCCTCGCTCTCCCTGGGGAGTGGGGGGTGCGGGGCTGGGGACCGCCGAGTTTACTCACTCACCAGCTCGCGACCACCTCTTTCCACGATCGATAGCTGCCTCCGCAGTCTCCGCCTTAGCCATCTTCGCCTTAGCCACAGAAAGAAGATCAGTCGCGCATCTCAAGCACTTTAATCGCACCTTCCCAGTTTGAGTCCGCGTTGGTTGGATTGAGCTCCGGTCAGAGGCACCGCCACCTTTGTTTGTTTACTTCTTCTTTTTTTTTTTTTTAACTCTTTCCGAGGGCTACAGTTCTCATCCTAGACTCCTCTTAGGTCCAGAGGATCCATCTCCCTCCCCTTTCCTTCTTTCTGTTATTGTATTATTTTGTATTCCAGCATTTGGGAGGTATATTCCAGGGAGCCTCCCTACGGTGGAGTCATCAGGTCGGCCATTTTGCAGGAAGCCCCGCCAATAAGTTTTAAAAAGTCATTTAAAATTTATTATATGATTGCTGTGTTAAAATAAATAAAAATTACAAATTGAAAGTTTAACTTTCATGTCTTAGATATTTTGTATCATTTAAAAAATACATGAGATAAATTACATCAAAATCCAACATTTGAAATAAAAAATAAGAATCAAAGTTTGTCAGTATTGATATCAACCTAACAATATATACCTCCATGACAATAGATCATAAAATGTTTTAAATATTTTGAAATTAATTTTAAATATTCTTTATCATCTACCTTTAACTGAATTATAAATCTAAATATTTATAAATATTTTTATAATCCTTCACTATTATAATTTTGTGCCTCCAAAATAATATTTACATGGATAAGCTGGCCTACAATTATCATTCAAATTAGTATTTTTATGGGATTTTCTTGTTACCCTGAAAACTAAATTTACTTAATGTTTTTCTTCCATAATTTCTTGCCTCTTTAAAAAATACTACTACTGTACAACGTAAGAGATGTTAATATAAATTTTCCAGCATCAGTTCTATAAACATTACACACATTTTAAAAGTAATCAAATAATTTAAAGTCCTAGAATTTTTAGAAAAATTAAGATTTTCATATCAAGAAAGAAAAAGTAGAAGTAGTTTCTTTATTTTTTCTGCGACGAACAGCATGACAATTTCTGGATACTACAATATTACATATATGTCTTGGTACTTTTCTCTCATTGCTGGAACAAAATACCCAACACTCAAAATGAAGGAAGGAAAGGTTTATTTAGCTCACTGTTTGTGGAGGTTTCAGTCCATAATCATCTGGCTCCAAGTCAGGGTGGCATGACACAGAGGCACCACTTCAAGGCAGTAGCCAGCAAAAGCAGCCAGAGTGAAAGGGGCAAGAGCAAGCCTCTTTTTCTCCCTTATATTGTATGCAGACCACCCCCTGCCCACCAGGGCAGGTGTAGATCTCACAAAATCTCTGTGCCCTCCTCTTGCACAGTATAAGGATATTTACAAAGTAAAGATCCTGGCTCCCTACTGAGTCACATAGTTAAACTTCTAAATTTCTCAAGTTGACACAATGTATCAACCATAACAATATATATAAAAGCCCTAAAGAGATTCTAAAAGGTGTTGAAAAATAAATCAACTAGCCTGCAGATTTGGGGCCTGAGAAACAACATAGCATTGAATTCCCTGGGTTTTCTTTCTGTGTTATATGTTCCAGGATGGGAGCAGGAGAAAATGACAATCTGAAAATGCAAACGAGTACACACAACAGAAAAACTCTCAAGCTGGGTATCCCCAACCAAAGGTCTAAGAGAAGGGCAGGGTATCAAGAGAGAAAACTTTTAGACCATAAGTGTTCTGCTTTAGGCAAAAACCACAGGCATAACAGGGGATCTGTTTTTAATAACAAATAGCCAAGTCTTCATCCTTGTAGGCTTTGATGAGTTGCTCTAACCTCCTGGTTTAGCTGGTGTCAGAAAAGATCCAGTAGAGATCCATGACCTCCATTCTTACGGTGCTACAACAAATCTGCAAGTCCAAGAAGACCAAGTGAAGTACATTTCTTTTGTTGTTCTGAGATAGGGTCTCACTATGGAGTTCAAGCTGGCTTTAAACTCACAATGTAGCCCAAGCTGACCTCCAACTTGCAGCAATTGTCTAGCCACAACTACCCCAATGTTGGAGATACAGGTGTGGGTCTGTATTTGGCCCACATAGTTTGACTTCCACTTCTACCCCACAGAGTTACAGCTGCCACCAACACTCCTTCAGTAACAATCCCCTACCCCATGATGTCAACAGGGAGTCGTAAAGAGCCATCCTTAGTGCTCCTACTAAAAGGCAATTGGCAAAGGTCTATTGAGAAGAAAGAAGTTCCATCTCCATTCGAAGTAACAAAGGGATCCTTCTGCAAGTATAAGTGAAGACTGACTAAGGAATTTGTACTACTACCTCAACTAGCAAAAGGAAGCAGTGTCTACCCTTCCCTTGACAAAAAGGAGGCCTACAGAAACATAACATTAAAATTAAATCTAGAATCTTGACACATGCAGATGTCCAGGTTTCAGTAGAAAGTCATTGGTCACACCTAGAAACATGAAAATTATAATCTAACATTGTTATCATTACAGTCCAGGGAGGGGTGAAAAGGGAACAGCCAAGAAGTTTTTAGATTCAGCAAAAGACATAACCCTATGAAGCCAAGAGCTAGTGAACCACCAACAAACTCAAAGGAATCTACAACAAAGTCATCATATTCAAATATCTGAACACACAGTGTGGGAGAAAGGACACCATCCTATAGGAAAAAAATAACCAGAATGACAATAGATCTTTCATCAGAGACCATGGAGTTTAGAAGGAAATGGAATAACATTTTTCAAGTGCTGACGGAAAGGATTGCCAACTTGGAAATCTATATCCAATGTGAATATCCTTTAAAAATGAAAGAATTTGGGACATTTTTGTAAGAAGCAAATGTAGATGTTTGTCACTAGCAGATTTACTCTAAAGGAATTGCTAAGAGGTGTTCTCTAAATAGAAGAAGAATGTTAAGATAAAGGAATATTGGAGCATCAGGAATAAATAAATAAAAACAAAAACAAAAACAAAACAACTAAAATACATTTTCTTCTGTCTTGAATTTTCTGAATTAGGTTTGATGGTTTAAACAAAAATTATAATGTTGTTCAATATGGGTCTATATGTAGAGTAAATATTTAAAACAATTATACATGAAGAAGGAAAAAGAAAGTATTTATATTTCACTTAAATTGATAAAATCTTGATGCCAGTAAACTATAAAATGTGCATATAAAATACAATAGTCAAAACACAAAAGGGTAATCAAAATAGAATTCTAAAAGAAGTTAACCCACAAAAAGGCATGAGAAGCAAATAGATACAATAAATGAGACAAAACAAAAAGTGAAGTGGTAGATTTAAAAACAAAAATATCATTTTTATTCAATTTAAATATCCTAAATATGCCAATGAAAAAATAAATGTTGGCAAAATGGATTAAAAAACATAATCCAACAATGTGTTGTATATAGGAAATGCTCATCAAATAAAACAATATAGAAAAACTGAAAGAAAAAGACAGGAAAAGATATATATGCCAGAATGTTAATTAAAAAAAGTAGTGGCGTATAGATTAATAAACTATAGTTAAGAGTAAAAGTTTGCCAAAAATCAAGTCAGATATCACATGAAGATAAGAGTCAAGTCACAAAAATGATATATCAATTCTCAGCACTTGTGTACCAAACATAGGAGCTATAATACATATGAAACAAAAGAAGAAATAAAGAAATAGTGGAAGAATTCAATATCCGGAGATGGATAGGTCAATTAGTCATGTTCACAAAAACTCAGGACTGAACAACACAGTCAACAAACAGAACACTTCACCCTAGAATAGCAGGATGCGTATAGTTTTCAAGGCCCCATGAACACATATCAAGATAAAGTGTATTGTAGCCCATAAAAGAAAATGTAACAATGTTTAAAGAATTGAAATCACACAGATGGAACAAACTAGAAGTCAACAACTTACAAATATTCAAACTCCTGGGCAAAGCCAAATATTTAGAGATAAGAAAATATTTTAATGTCTGTTAATATTTGCTGATGTTATGTTCAAGAAATTTTAAAAAACTATACTGTTTATGACTAAATATAGCACTTAATTTTTTTAAAAAATAGTGCCTTTTTCTCATATATAGATTATCTTCTCATACTATTACATTAATTAGTAAATTAAGGCTTGGAGGTAGTACAGGTTTATTTTGCAGACTTTTGAAGAAATGCTAAAACAAATGTATATGAAATATAAGCTTATGAATTAAATACAAATTATGAGTTTTATTTTTCTATGAACAAGTAGTCCTCTAAAATTGTTTCCTAATTCTAGATTTAATTTTCTCTACAAGTTTAAAATCTATGTTTCACTTATATAATGAGTTTTGTGAAGATTTTTCCAAATGGGTTCCTAAATTTACTTTCAGTTTTCAGGGTTACAAAATAGATTATTTTTCTTAGTGAATCAAAATTAACTTTAGTCAAATTAGTGAGGCAATTTAATTTTTCCTTCTTTATTTCATTCTGTATTCTGCTATAGCACAACAGATAGCAATGTATGAATCATTTGGAAGTGAAGTGAAGAAAACAGGTTAAAAAAATTCGTCTTCTTTTTGTAGAACAATTAGCCTTTGAGGTTTCCCTGTTTTGAATAGAGAATAGTTTTTCATCTTTATTTGTGATGGCTTATCATATAATTACCTCTTTCTAGGTTTTTTAAACCTCCATTTACAGTATTATCAAACGTTTCTCAGTGTATTATAGTCAACATGGAGGAAAACCGACCAATTTAACTAAGGAATAACAGGGATTTACTGAAACTAGTAAAAGTTTTGAAGTAGTAATTTAAAAATTATGACTTAATTATACATTCACACATTTATATCAGCTTCTAAACATTCTCATAATTTATTCTATTATGCAAGTTCTGTTTAACTGAACAAGCTGGTGACTGACTCATAAGAACTAAAACTGATAATTATTTAAAAAACACTAATTGAATTTGCTTATTTTGGACCACCCACCATTCTAATCTAGAAGAAAACTGGTCTATGGTCATCGACATTAAGAGTTTCATTGTACGAGAAGAAATTTAAAATGCATCTAAATATAATACACATCAAGTGTTAACTCTGACGATGTAATGAAAGTGAGTTTTATCATGTAGCTGTGACAGTGTGCCACGCATATAACCTCTCTAAGCCTAAAGATTTTCATTTGAAAATGATGATACAAAAATATTTTAAGGAATGAGAGTAATATTTACATGACTCATAATAAATATTTACAGAAATCACTTGAATTGTTATAAAAGTTATACTATTAATGTATTAGAAGATTAAAATTAAAGAACCTTAGGAACACAGAGGCAGTGACATTGCTTTCTTAAATATGTAGATGTTATTTGATCATTATGCAAAACAAAGCCTAAAGGAGATAGAGTGAACTGGATAAAAGATTATAGGACTTAGAATCAAGTAATGGAAAGTGCTCAGATCTGAGGTTTGCAATAAACTGTGTGTCTTTGGTAACTAACTAAACTACTCAGCCTTTTCCCTATATTAAGGAGATAACTTACTTGCAGTGTTCAGGGGAATATCTTTGAAGGTAACAGATGTCAAAATTGACTCTTACATTTTTCAGAATATAAAGGGTTTTCTGTAAAAGGTAACAGATGTGATCATTATTAGAAAGTAAGTACGGTTTGAATAAGAAAGTTCTAATTTAGGTGATTTTTTTCCTTATATATATATACTAAATCCTGAATCAGTATAAATCTCTTCATAGGTTCATTTGATTTTCAAAGTCTCCATTCTTACTCAACTTCAATAGTAGTGACAGTCTTAACATTGACCTTTCAAGAAATAAAGGGACAGAACAAAACCCACGTACCTTTCCCTTATTAGCATACACAACTTCTCAGAAAAACTTTATCATGTAGAGTGTCATTTTTCACTTTAATGTTGCAAGTCATAAAGTCTTATCTCTCTTCATGTTCAAACACTAAGATTGTCACATTACTACAGTTCTGAGAGGGCAGGCCCCATGGGTTATTGTAAAATTAGAAGGTTATGATGTTCAGTTTAAGCTAATGAAAGTAGGCTTCCAGTCAGGATGTGGAGTCACTCCCTGTGGTGAGGCCATTAAATAGCCAGGAGTGAGACATGTCTATAATTAGAGAAGCATTAGGCATTAGTGATCCCAGTCACCAGAGAGCATGTACCCAGTGGTCTAGTCAGACTGGCTGGCTACCCACCCAAAGCTACTTCCTCTATCAGTCAGTCAGAAGCAATGTAATGAATAGTGGACTAACAAATTTCATTGAGCTGAAACTACTCATTCAAAACACAGAATAAAAGAAAGAAAGTTTCTGAAAAGTTAGCTTGAAATTGCGTATCCTCAGGACAAAACAAAACCAATGACATGACATGCAGCAAAGCAGAAGATTGGTAAGGTAAAACAAGGCAAAAACAATACTCAGCATTTTAGATAACAACTCTTAGAAAGTATCATCATGTATTTTTTTTCTCTTTAATAATTTCTAGGATCTAAAATAGAAGAATCAACCCACCTCTACGAAATCACTACGTTTTTTTGGAGAATGTATTTGTTCAAATTGCAGAAACGTGTCCACTGGCAGGGATCTCTTTCATCAGCAGGCCAGAAGAGCTAGAATATTTTGAAAATGTAGGCTCTGCAGACGATGGCGAAATGCTAGTGTTCACTGTTTCAAGATGAGAGCATCATAGCTGAGGATGAGCTGAAAGAAAATTGATACAACTATGACTGTTATCAATTAAAATACATTTATGTGTGTTTTTAAACTTAAAAATTTCATTCTTTGCCTAATTGGATTCTTAGTCCTCAATAAGTAGTAATTTACTACCTTACACATATGAAAAAGCTAATGAACAGAGAAGATGAAACAATTACAAATGTCTGTTTTGAGATCATTGTCTCTAAGTTCCATGCTTATGGTAATTTTCTACAACGTAATTTGTCTAATAAATCTTTCCCTAAAAGTATTAGTAGTGCCAAGGTTAGGATCTAGATTTTATGATATCAGGCCTTGTATTCTTTCCAGGAGGCTAAACTGCAGATCTATAAATTCAGAATACATTTACGTGGGTTTATTTTTTTATAGTTGCAAAATTTAAAGATCAAATGTTATCTGTATTGGTCTAGAACCTGTCCACTGTGTAGTCCAGTATTGTACTTATTTATTCATTTAAACTGTTTTATTCATTGCTTTGTCCTTTTTGCCTAGTACAGTGCTTGGAACATGGTAAGTACTTAATAAATATTTGTAAAAAGAATAGCTTTATCATATGAATACGAAGTGTGACTGCACACTACTCTAGGAATTTAGACAATGGTTAAACACATGAAATTCTTGAAATATGGAACTTATTCAAATAGTTGAAAGAGATACTGAGCAAACATACAAATATGAAGTGATTTTAAAAATAAGTTTATGAAGAACATAAAACACTATATGGTGAGAGTGTGATTGGGAAAGAACTTTGGGGAGTTCATTTTCAAGTTGGTGATATTTGAGCAGAACACTGAATATTAAGAAAAAAGTCAAGGAAAGAAAGACTAGAGGAAAGGGTACTGCAGGGAGATGAAAGAGCAAATGCATAGGTTCTAAAGTACTAATAGTTTTGGTAATTTTGAAGATGAGAGAGAAGCACAGTTTGAGCTTCAGGAGTACATCTGACAGTGGTGGAAAGGGAGCAAAAACCCGGAAGCCAGAGGCACTCATGCACTACTGATTCAGTTATTTTAGAATTTGAAATAAAAGTATTCTAATTTACTTCAGGCTATATTTCCTGGAGTTGATAATCATCGGTGAGTGTGACTGCAGGTAATTAGGAAGTGTTTAGATGTTAAGAAGACCAAAGTAGAGCAGACAATAATGAGGCAGACATTAAAGTTTGTTTGTCAATTTGATAGGATTAAGAGAAGTGATTAGATCGTGAGGATGCTATCTTTATCAAGAGACTGATGAGTTAATGGCTGAATACCCTGTTAGGAAATAGAGCCTCTAGTAGATGAAATGAATCTCTGGAAGTGTGCCTTTGAAAGTTATATCTTTCGTTAGGCCTTCCCCTCTGTCTCTGCTCTCTGGCTTCATGAAATGAGCAACTATGTTCCACTATACCCTTCTGCCACAGTGTTTCTGCCTAGTTATGGGCCTAGAAGCAAGAGAGCCAAACAACTGACCATAGATTGAAGCCTCTGAAACTGTGAGCCAAAGTAAGTATTTCTTTCTTATAGTTGATTTATGTCAGGTACTGCATCACAGTGATGAAAAACTGACAAATAGAATGAGGCCAAATATTTCTCAGAGAGCCACCAATTCATTAATATTGTATGACTACTGTGTATTCTCTGCTTTTTAGAAATTACTTCTTAATTGCTAAAGACTAATAATTTCTACATATATCAGAATTCTCCTTAGTTAATTAACTCTTTTATTTATAATTTAAAATTTTATATTTATAGTTAACCAAAGTTACCTACATCAAGTTGTGAAAATTTATTTTTTTCATGATATTTAATAATTTGGGGGACACCAACATAACACAGATCAACTGAATTGTTTAATTCATGTATTTGCCAGCTGTAGTCGAACAAGTCATGTAACTCAGGCTAATTGTTTTTGTAGTGTTTTGGTGAATATATGAGTGCACTTAGTTGAATAATCTTCATTAACATTCCACTTTCTCCCACTGAAAACAGTCCTTTTCACTTATTTTCATGTTTTGGTTTTTGTTTGTTACTTTGACCTTATGTTCCTGTTGATTAAATTTTTAAATACTGCTAAATTACCAGAGAAAGTCACCTTCAAATAGTCTGCCAAAAAAAAAAACAAACAAACAAACAAAAAAAACCTGTGTACTTACTTGAGGAAAAGGAAAGTAGTATTGTGTTTTTTCAACAGATGGTGTTACTGTTGTATGGAGAGGCCCTAGAGGATGCCATATATTGCAGAAAACTCACTACACTCCCAACCCTTAGTGAAGAAATTGAAAATACATGTGAAGCAATCTCAACGAGCAAGATTACCCAAGAAAGCAGCTCAACATATTGATAAATGTCTGGAAAATAATGGCCACCACTTTGAGCACCTCTTGCAGTTTCAGAGGCCAAAGGTAACGTGCATTAATCTCACCATGTCTTAACGAATTCATTATTAAAATATTCATACAAGTTTTTTCTTTTTCTGAAGTGTGCATATGTTTTTTGGAGAACTCTGTATTTATGCTAAAGTATCCTGTGCATTACCAGTCCAACTGTCAGTTACTATATAGTGAATTTCTTATGAGGAAACAGATCAATAGTAAAACCACAGAAGAGGTGTCCCAGTCTGTCCTTACATGAGTGTGGTTTTCTTTGGAGCAGTCTTAATAGACTTGTCAGCCAGTTTCCATAGTCACTCATGGTTGTTGATACAACTCATTCAAGAACAGTTATTTCACTGCTACTTAGAGTAGCCATATTTTCTCAGGCACAGGCAACACTGCGAGTCATGATATAACAATGAACAATGTTTTTATGATAAGTCAATACAATTTAATGGCACAGAAAATGCATTATTTTCTCTGTGCAATCCACATATCTTTTTTGTATTCAACAGGAAGAATCTGAATATTTAAATTACTATTCTTAGGTTATTAAGATTGAAAGACAGGCAGGAAATTATTCTGGATTGCTAAATCAATCTGAGAATGCTTGTGTTAAGAAATGAAAGGTTTCTGACTCATTGTCAGGTAAATTTTAAACAAACAGGTATGGAATTGCCATCACTCCTGAGAAAGTGTGTTTGCTTGTTTGGCTGGGAATTCAACCAGACATTACAAGCAAGTTACAAATATGGATTCATTTTGAAAAGGGGGTGAGGAGAAGTGTGGCTTGTGAATTGTGTAGTTTCTAAACATAAACATTCTAGTAGGGACCACAAAGACAGAAACTCAACAACCTTGCAACTGTCTATGTATAGAAAGCAAAAATTCTGTGGTTTAAAATGCTCTCAGACATTGTATTTATATCACTCAAAATTCCTAAGGTTACAGGTTACTGTTTTTAGATATCCTCAATTTCGCCAGAGTCTACCAATTTTATCTAATGATTTGGTTTATTTGAGGATGAGAATATTATGCTCCAGTTGTTTGAATCAGAAAATAAAAGCAAGTATGTCTAAAGTTCACTTTCACAAACAGACATTAGAGCTTCAAAAATCTGTTTGAGTTAGAACTACTGGATTAAGGAAAATCATCTGTGCATTTGGGGAAATTAAAATGAAACAAGTATTTCTCCCAAACCCATCAAGAAATTGCACAGTAAATAACATGAACTTGGAGTGATTCATTGTGCAGAGAACCCATGAGACAATGCAACTGTGAAAATCATGGCTGAGGTTCTCAAGGTTCTGCTTTGTTTTCTGATTGCTGGCTTTCTTCTGGGTGGAGGCAGTCAGGAAATTTTAAATAACTTAGTTGGTAAAACTTAATAATCAGGCCTCAAGACTCTACTTCTCGATGTATTCATTTCCAAAAGTTTATTGTGCATTTACCCTATTTAAAATCTGTGTGTGTGTGTGTGTGTGCATGTGTGTGTGAGAGAGACAAAGAGACAGCGACAGACAGACAGACAGACAGAGACAGAGAAACAGACAAATACAGAGGGTCCTTCTCTAAGGAAAAACTTACCGGATATGTAACACCAGGTAGAAAATAAGTGCCTTAAAGAGAGCTGAAAATTTTGAAAATCTTCAGAACAGCAACAATGCAGTTATAAGGTTCTTTCTTTTTTTTGTTTTAAAGATGATAAAACAGAATAAAACCAATCAAAACAAACCAGTGTAAGAGATACAGGACTTCAAAACATAACAAAATCAATGATAGTTACCGTAATGCCTTTGATGTCTTCAAAAGCACTGCTGATAACTTCAGACATAGTAAAAATCAAACAGAGCAGAATAGAATAGAAACAATAAAAACAAAATAATGAATGCAATAAAGGACTTCAAAACAAGCCAGTAATAAATCAAAAATTGCTACCATAATATATCTTGCTGTCTTTGAAATAGCTGCTCCTGCCATCGCATTTGACATAAACAAAAGAGAATAAGGCCCAATCCGAGAAAACAATGGAAACAATATAGGACTTCCAAAACAAGACCATAGGGAATCAATAGTGGCTGCAACCCTCAGAAGGAGATCCTCCACTAGGTGTCACAGTGCGTACCACTATCCTCTGAACCTATGATCAGACCACTGGCCCTAGACTTGCAGTGTTAGTGAAACAACAAAGCACCACAGGTATCCAATTGCATTTCACCTCCACAGCTATCATTACAGCCTGTGTTTCTCCAGATAAGCTGGTTGCTTATGGAGGGGTGGGGTGGGAGATTGTTGCTTCTTATTTGCCAGCTGACATGTCAGAAGGGGTTGGAGTTTGACTGTTTCCAGTCCAGTGGCGGCCTGCACATGGCGCTGGTTCCCAGACTGGGCTCGCTTGCTGGTGTGGCCTTGTTCTTCCTACCCCCAATATGGTTCTTTTTTTTTTTTTTCCACTTTTTAATCAAACAGTATAGCTGATACAAACATTTACTGAAAGAGGCTAATTTTAATAGATTAGAACACAGTTGAGAGTTTTCCTATACAGGCAAGGTCTAAGTTTTAATTTAGGGCTAAATTTTCTCTGACAGAGTAAGTGCAGCATTGGAAAGTATCTTACTTACTAAATAAGACAGAAAAATTTGATACCGAGGTTTGCCAGTCTCACATTTTCCACCAAAATACCCATAACTGGTACCCCAAAATTAAGTATCTGCTCTTGGAGTACTCTACTCCTGAGATGTCTTCTTAGCCTGAACCCAGACTCTAAAAGTTTCACCTTTTGAAAGCTTATATTTTTACAGTTGTGTATATGGCTTTTGTGTACAATTCAAATATTCTAAAACTTGTTTTGCCTTGATTTATTTTATGTCAAATAATATAGTAAAATTGACATATAAGTAAAATTGACAAATCAGGTAACTTAAAAGTATGTGTACATCGAAGTTGTAGAGCAACTCAGTAAGGAGACTGATGAGACTTTTTCCCATAAAAATAATGCACTTTATAAAATTGAAACTGCTTTTAAAGCATTTATTGAAGAAAAACAAGCATAGTTCAAATTAATGTTGTTAGGGTCAACCCAAAATGAGAAACTGAAGGACTCCAAGTTGTAACCAAACCCACACTTGTTATATGACCTTGAACAAGCCAAGCAGGCTGTGGCCATGATTATGTATACAAACCGCCTACGTGAGGTGTCATGTGAAGGTCAATGTGTCTATGCCAACTGTTTTTGTTATACATGTGGAATGCCACACAGTTGTTCTGAGCATGGTGGTCAGAGTGGATGCCAACACAACTGGTGTGAACAGACTTCCAGAAACACACTCACTGCATTGACCAAATAGGGAGCTGAAATGATCATAAAAATGACTCAAATAAACAAATATCATTGTGACAAAGACTTTGGTCATGTAAATGAGCTAGAAAATTGATTATGCAAGGGAAGTAATTCTTGAAAATTCTATTATAGATTGTTTTACAATAGGGAATTCCTACTAATTAACAAGTACTTATTTTTATTAAAGCAATATGTGATAGAAAAGTCTAGAGAATATAGCCTTCCATTACAGTTCTCAATAAGTTCTTATGCAAAACTACTAAAATTTTGTAAACTTAGACATCCTTTAAGATTATTTGAAAGAATTAAGTGGCAAATTTATTCATAGTAATGTAGTATAATTATTTCCCAGTGATGTAGATCTAAATTATTAAAGGAAAATAACTTATTAGTATATTTGCTTAGTAAGATAAATATATTTGCTCAGCAAGATAAATGTATTTATCTTATTTTCTTTGTTTTCAGTCTACATTTCATCACAATCAGTTTGACCTAAAATCATGTTACAAATTTCTGTTAAACACATTCTATAGAACTTGATCCAGAATGTTATAATCATACCCAGTGTTAATTACTGCACATCAATATTGGCACTTTTGAAAATCATGAGATTGCATCACCATGATTTTAAATAAATGGTATAGAAAGTTAGTTCAGTAAAGGAAAAAAAATCAAGCAAAGTAATTTGTTTGTAATTTAATTTTCCTGTCTGTTGTGGTAATATCATAGTACCATCCTGATAATGTACACTAAGACTTATACTGATTGTGAAAGTTCATACTGGCACTCAGTATTAGAACTAGAAGAAACTTTAATGAAATCTAATGTAAATTAAACTTTACCTTAATAAATGGAAATTTTTAGTAAAATATATGAGGTTATATATTACTCACACAAATGTTATATTAAAACTTTCCTTCCTTATTATAGTATTATAAAAGCTAATGCCTAGACATTATAAATGATATTTCTAAATTTAATGTTCCCAATATATTGGGGATAATTAAGATATTGGTTTTAGTCATTCTTTATTTTTTCACTGTATATGTTAATTAGTTTAATTTTATAAGAATGCCTTACTTTGTAATATATTTCAAGTGTACAACATGATGATTTGATAGATGATATAATAAATGATAGAAAAATGATTACTATAGATAAGCAAATTGATATACTTATCAATTCCTATAGTTGCCCCTTTATGCTCATGTGTGTGTATGTTTGTCTGTGAAGAGCATTTAAAATCTACTCACCTGGTAAATTTTCAATATCAAATATATTTCAATACTCTTTATCAGTTGGGTAAAAATGCAAACCCAAGGTAGCACAAGTGGGCCTACACAAGTTATTAGTTAAATTGGTGACATAAATTATCATCAAAAAAGGATACATTCAGTAATGAATGATGCTATTTTAACTCAGAACATCGAGTGAACTGAGTTGTTTTTCTGAGTTAATATAGACACTTCCTCAGCTAATAGCATGGTTAAACAATTAATGACTCCATGAGAATTTCCTGACCTTGAAAACTATATGGGTTAACCCCTTGAAACTTAAATAGTTCAGAATTTTGAGGTACTGTTACCTCAAAGATCTTAATAACTTCACCATACATAGTAAATGACAGCATTATCTGGCTGCTTTATATCATATAGCATGTGAATTTCATAGACTGTAATATGCTTTCTGTCCCCAATTATTAGGAGCAAAAGTGCACATGACAGGCATCAACTGTGAAATAGATGCTTACATATCACATGAGTAGACATAGGGGCATAGAGCAATTGAACCTAATAAAATAAAAGTTGAAAGTTTAAGAACAAGAAAACTCAAGAAAAAAAATTGATTCATAAAACTCATTTAACTTTTCAAATCATAGAAATGTTCATGAAACACAATTTTCAGCTAAAACTTAATTAAAACCATAAATTAATTCTACAAGTTAAAATATAACTATCCAAGATTAACACATTTCAATAGATTTAGATGTATGGTTTAGAATAATGCAAGTGTTTTGCATTTTCTAAATGGTAAACTAGAGCTTTTTCTTATTAGATTTATGATGAATCATATTAACAAATTCTATAAAGTGGTTTTTGATTATTTTCATGATAATTTAACCTCAAAATTGTTATGATTACTGTAATAATAAAAAGAGTAAGACAAATAAAAATTTTCTCATGTCTATTCTCACTGAGCAAATATTCATCACAATGATTCTCAAATATTAGCAGAAATAATACCTGCACACCTGCTCAAAACACAGACTTCCAGCCCAGGGTTTCAGGTTTGGCAGGATTAAAGTGAAGCCCAAGAACTGGCATTTCTAACATGTTTCTGAATAGATTTTCAGGTTATTTTGCCTTCTCCTTCTCCAGGCACAACAATTTAAGGACCATCAATACATGGAGCATGCCGTATTTTCAAGGGCTGTCTTCAAGGGATACAGCAACAAACATCAATACAGAGAAAATTTTCCACTTCCATGGACTTTTTGTTCTAATGTAGGAATAAATTCTTACTTGAAATACATAGTGTATTAGTCTTTGAGACACTTGTCCTGTTCAAATATAGAGTTCATGTGGTGAAAGAAAAGTCATTCTCACCATGTGTTCCGTTTTTGTGCATCAATTAAGACTTTGCATAGTACAGAAAAGACCATGAACAATTATAAGAACAAAAGCTTAAACGATTTAGTTCTCACTTTTAAGAAGTTTACAATCTAATTAAGATATCATCTATATTGAAGTATGTTATGCTTTGTGACTGGGTGTCCCCCCAAAGCCTCATGCAGTCATGGAGGTTGCTGAATCTAGTGTTTGTGATTGGTTCGTTGTCTAGCATTGGGGTTGGCAGTGTGGGTACTGCACCCACCCAGGGGAGGAAAGCTGGCATACAGCATAAGGGAAGGAAGAAGGTGTACTTTTCCTTTTGCCCTTTTTGGTCTTGTCACTTGCAGCTGCCATGAACAGTTGCCTCTTAGCCACAACACCCTGCCTTGGAACCAACTGGGTATGGACAGAAACCTCCAAACAGTGTAAGCTAAATAAACTTTCCTTCTTTCTATTTGGGTGCCAAGTATTTTGTCTCAGCAATGAAAGAAAAGTAACCAAGACAAATTAGTACCAAGAGAGTAGAGTTATTGCTGTGATGTTGCCTGGCAATTTGTCTTAAGAGTCTTGGGAATTAATTTGAAGTTTTTGAGAGACTGGCCAAAAAGACTGCCCCTATGTATTATAAACTATATTGGAGACTCTGGTTGGAGCCTGGAAAATCAGAATACTGATGGAAATGCTGCTTGTTAAAATGAAGCTCAGAAGGTTTCTATTTAGAAGGACTGCATCCGCTGCTGGATTACAGGTAGTCATTTTACTTGCGCTTAGAGATATTACCTGGGTGACAGAAAAATTTCAGTGCAGTTTACTGTTGGGATAATAGCATGGTTGTTTCTGAGAGCTTTTGACCAGATCTATGTTGGAAATTTAGAGCTAAGAGCCAGTAGAGTAATTTGAACTATTTGGCCAGATGGAAGGCTCTAATGGAACTGTGGATTGCAAGATGAAACAGAGGAAAACATAGTTGTTTAGAAGAACTGGACAGTAGAAAAATGAACTAAATCTTGGAAGAGTATATTTTAATTGCAGGAGATTCTTGTTTTTTAGTCTTGCTATGCTATGTTACAAGTTAATGGTAAGCATGGACTGTGATTGTAATAGTTCTTTTAATATGACTTTAATGTCATTTTTATATGTTTGCAACCAGGTTAATCAATCAAAATATTGTGTTCTAACCTTGAATTTTGGTCACCCCTTGAATATTTTGCTTTTGGTGTGAGAATGAATGCAACAAGAATTGTATATATGCAATTCTTGTAGTAATGTGAGTCTGAATAGACCAAGACATGTTAGCTTTTCACAAACCTGACACTAGAGACTATAGATTAAGGAAATATATGTGGTTATCAAGTTGACAGGGGGTGCATTCTAATGGATTGGTAACTGATGGTCAACTTAAACACTGGCTGAACTGGATTAGCATGGTGCTGAGCATGGAAGGTCCAAGTGAAGACGGTTGCTAGCATGAAAAAGAGATCTGGAGAAGAAGAGTAGCATTGTCTATTCTCCAAAGTGTTGCTGCTGCTGGAGTCATTGGTTCTCCTGGAGGAGCTTGTCATGCTGGCTTCCCTGATTTGAACTCAGTATCATTGGAGGAGCTCTGGACCTTGTTGCTGAGAATGGCTGCAGTTCACTTTGGAGCAACACTGGTCCTTTGTTTGAGCATTGCTTTCTGACTCTGGAGGGAGTGATGTTTGCTGTTTAATTTCCAGGTGAAGTTTGTCACACTGACTTCCTGATACATACCGGCTGTTTTCATCACTGGAGGAGCTTGAGACCTCATTGTTGCTGAGGATGGCTGTGATACTTTTTGGGGAAGCTCTGGTCCTTATTTTGAGTGTTGCTTCTTAGCCGCAGTATAGAACACTAAGCCTGCTGGCACAGATCGTTCATCCTGCTGGCATAGACTTTCTAGCTTCCACCGCTGACCTTTGAGCCGTCCCAGTGCAGATCTGTGGGGTAGACTTGCACGGGTCATTGTCGTGGGCTCTAGATTTTCAGCTGAACTCATGCAGGTTATTGCCAGGGGATCTAAGCCCTCAGCTGGATTTTCTGGGTCTTTAGTGTTGTGGACAGATTTCCCACACTTTCTTTGCATTTGACTCCTTGGGTGACTATTATAAATAATACTATAAATTATAAGTCCTGTATGTAATTGTTCTCCTTGCAACCCCTGATTACAGCAAAGTAACAGTACTCCAAAATTCTGGAAGTATTTAAGTATCAAGAGACTAATTCCAACAATAAGGTAGTTTTCATGACCAAGGGAATTGTCATGGAATCATTCAGCACTTAGCTGTGCTGTTAAGTAAGGAAACACATAGCAATACCCTGACTTGTATTCTAAGCCCGACCAGCTTCCTATGAGATATGGGAGAAGGCCTGACTCTCCCTGTTTTCTAATGCCAGGTTTGGGGTGGGGGTGGCTGTGGTGGGGGGAGGCCTGACTAGAGGCTGTTGAGCTCCCTTGCTCTCACTTCCTTTTGCTCCCCCCACCCCCAGTGGAATGGAACAGCATGCTTCAGTGTCCTCTCTGGTTGTCTAGGGCCCACTCTCCTCCAGTTCACTCCAGTACGAGTGGAACTGGACTATCAGTATGGTACCCCTCCTGCTCTCCTGGAACCCAGCTCCTGCTGCTGCCTCTTTGAATAAAGGGGAAGGCATGCTCTGGCATGACTAAGTTCAGGGAGGGAGGGATCTGGGCCCACTGTTAACATCCTCAAACCCCTCACAGCTAGTATTCCAGAAGATTCCCTGGTTTCAGCCCCATGCCCTCATTGGAATCCTGACAGCTGCAGCTGTTCTGGAGGTTTGCATCCCTTTGGACCAATCAGAGGCCTATTCTTGGACCAATCACTGGTCTGCAGCTGCTGTACAAACAACATTCCCCGCACATTTCTAAGTTTAGTCTAGGAGTAATCTCTCTTGTGAACTTACTCTCCTTTGTTGTTGCCGGTGGTCTGTTAAACACTCCTTTTGCTAGTCCTTTATAACTCTAGCTGACATGAATTACAATGTAAATAAAGTAAGGTTTTGGGGTTTAAATTCCGTGTGGTGGATTGACAACTCATGGTCAACTTGTAACAACCAGCTAAACTGAATCAGCATGGTGCGGAATGTGAATGGCCCACCTGAGGATTGTTGCCAACACAAAAGAGAGAACTGGAGAGGCAGAAGTAGTGTTGTTAGTTCTCCTGGTTATTGTGGGTTCTCCTGTTGCCATTGGTTCTCCTGGAGGAACTTGAGGAGTTTCTTTTCTGGGATGGACTTGACTGTTCTCATTGTCAGAGAAGCTTGGGATCTTGTTGTTGAGGATGGCTGCGGTTCACTTTGGGGGAGCTCTGGTCTTTACTGCTTTTTGGTTCCAGAAGGGAAGATGGTGTGCTGCTCAGGCTCCAGGAAAAGCTTGTCACACTGACTTACTGATATGAATTTGACTGTTCTCATTATTGGAGAAGCTCAGGACCTCATTGTCACTGAGGATGACTGTGGTACTTTTTAGAGGAACTCTAGTCCTTACTTTGAGTGTTGCTTCCTGGCTCCAGTGGAGACGCCTCAACCTACAAACACAGACCCATCATCCTGCTGGCACAGAATTTCTGGCTTCCACCGCTAACCTTTGGGCCTTCTCAGCACAACTCCATGAAACAGACTTGTGAGATATTGTCATGGGCTGTATGTCTTTAGTTGGACTCATGCAGGATGTTTCTGTGGGATCCAGACCCTCAGATGGATTTTTTGGGGTCTTTAGTGTGTGAACAGATTCCTGCAATTTTTGTGTTTGACTCTTTGGGTGACTATTATAAAATAATTCTATAAATTATGTGCCCAGTATTAAAATGTTTTCCTTGCAAATCCTGACTACAACATCCTGTCAGGCCAGTTATTAATCATGTACAATCTGAAACTAGTTGCATAATTGCTATGCCTTACTTCTTTGTCTTTAATAAAGATATTAATAATGATAAACTTCCTTTAGGTATTATCAGTGTTAAGTGTCATAATATATATTAACTTAAAATGCTTAAACTTAGATACTTGATACAAACAGAAAGCAGTAATTCTGACAATTTTTTCATTAATTTGAAATTTGATAGTCATTTGAAATTTCATGGAAAGCTTTCATGGATACTATAAATTTATGATTATTCAATATACTTAGAATATTGGTCTTTACATCAGTAGCACATTGTCTTTTTCCTTAATCCTAACTTCTACAGTGTTTCTTAGTTTTTTTGCATTAAACCTCACTTGGTCACACACTCGCTTGCTTTATTATAGGAATTTCCAAATATTTTTACAATTGTGGTGCTATTTTTAATTACATATATTTATTGTGCTTTTTAAATAGTTAAAAGCAAAAGCCAAGTTACTGAGTTTTATGTTTTCATCTTTTATGTATCAATTTCATTTGATTAAAGTAAAACTTTTGACTCGTTCCTTTTGAATAATGGAAAAATTTTTGTAACTATAGTTACTTTGTGTGTCGTTTCAATAGTTTTACTTCTTACTTTTGCTTCATGTGATATAATATGATGATTTGATGTATTAGAACATTTTTGGCAAGATATGTTTTCCAGAACTGATTCTATGGGATGTTAACGTGTGCTTTGAGATAATATGGTCAGATGTATCCAAGAATAACAGGGCTAACTCAAATAAAATACTTTCATTTGTACATGTGGAAAACTTTGACCTAAAGAGCAACTTGCCCAAAATCACACAGCCGGAGCTGAGACTAGAAATGAAGTCTTACCTTTTAAACAACTGTTTTAAAAATATGCTACAAATGTTAAATAAAAATACAAGAAATAAAAATAGTGAAAGAGAAAGACTGCATAAAACCTAGCAAAGAATATAAGTGATGGCTGGGCATGGTGGCACACACCCATAATTCCAGCACTTTGGAGGCTGAGGCAGGAAGGTCTCTACAAGTTCGAGGCCAGCCTAGCCTACATAGTGAGTTTAATATCAGCCTAAACTGCATAGTGAGACCCTCTCTCAAACTTGATCAAATATATAAGCACAAATGGTTCTTTTCAATGAACTAAAAGAAATTAGTCGTATAATTAGCTTAGCTATCTTGTGTGTGTGTGTGTTTATATATATTTTTTCTTTTCCCTGTCTTCTTTTCTCCTTTCCTCCATACCAGTTGTTCTTTCCTTTTGAGCAGTTTCTTTCCTTTTCGTGCAATTTTGGATCTTATTTTCTCTTTCAGCATCTTACACTACAGAGACAATATGATGTTTATACATGTGAGTCTGATTTATTTCACTTATGAGTATGACCTCTAGTTGCATCCTTTTACCTACAAAAGTCTCAAGTTTATCCTTCTTTGTAGCTGAGCATTACTCCACTGTAAAAAAATACCACATACTTCTTATCCATTCTTCAGCTGAGGGGCACATGGGTTGTCTCCAAGATTTAGCTATTACAAATTTTGCAGATATAAATGTGGGTGCATGTATATCACTGTGGTATGATGATTTTAATTCTTCTGGGAAGATACCCAGAGAGGGGATAGCTGGGTATAATGGGATCACTAATCCTAGATTTCTGAGGATTCTCCACACTGATCCCCATAGTGGTTGTACCAGTCTACACTCCCACCAGCAGTAGAGATGGGTTCCTTTTGCCCCACAGCTCTGCCAACATTGACGAATTGATTTCTTGAAGTTAGTCATTCTTTCTGGTGTGAGATGGAATCTCAGTGTTGCTTTAATTGGCATTTCTCGAATGACCAATGATGTTGAATATTTTTTCATATATTTATTTGCGATTTGTATTTCTTCATCTGAGAAATATGTACTCATCTCATATGCCCAATTTTGGATTGGGTCTTTGATTTGGGTGGCCTGATTTTTTTCAATTCTTTGTACATTCTAAATAGAAGTCCTTTGTTTTTTGTTCATAAGCTCTCTGCCTACTCCTATGTCATCAAGATTTTTACCTACTTTTTCTTCCAGGAAATTTAGTGTCTCTGTTTTAATATTCAGATCTTTTATCCATTTTGACTTTATTTTAGTGCATGGTGATAGACACCCTTCTCAGAGGAAGAAATACAAATGGCAAATAAATATATGAAAAAATGTTCAACATCAATGGTCATTTGAGAAATGCAAATTAAAACAACACTGAGATTCCATCTCACTCCAGAAGGAATGGCCAAGATAACAAAAAATCACCCAATAACAAATGCTGGAGGGGCTGTAGGGAAAAAGGAACTCTTCTCCACTGTTGGTGGGAGTGTAGACTGGTGCAACCATTGTGGAAATCAGTGTGGAGGTTCCTCAAGAATCTAGCATTAGAGATCCCCTTTGACCCAGCTATCCTGCTTCTGAGCATTTTCCCAGAAAATTTGAAAACATCATACCACAGTGATATTTGTGCACCCATGTTTACAGCAACCCAATTTGTAATAGCCAAATCTTGGAAATAACCCAAGTGCCCATCAATCAAGGAATGGATAAAAAAGATGTGGTATCTTTATATAATAGACTACTACTCAACTATCAAGAAAGATTGCATTGAGACTTTTATAAGTAAATGGACACGACTTGAGACCATACTCATAAGTGAAATAGATCAAACTCATATGTGTAAATACCATATTGTCTCCCTAGTATAAGAAACTGAAACAGTATATATGATCCAAAATCTACAATAAATACTGTGTAAAGGTAACAAGCTGCTCAAAGAGTGAAAGTAATTGGGATAGAGGAAAGGTAGAAAGACGGAAGGGAAAAGGAAAAAGACATAAATTTGTATATATGCATGCATAAGATAGCTAAAATGACTATACTACTAAATGAATTAGCTACTAAAAAAGAACAGTTAATACACATATGAGTAGATCAATTTTACATGTCTATATTTGTTAATCTAAATAACTCTTTTGAAGGTAACGATATGTAGTATTGCAACCATTGTCGAATTCCTATCTCCTTGTTTTGTAAACCTATAATGTTATTGTACTGGATTTGTTGTCATTTGTTTGTCTCTTTTTCTTTCTATCTTTCTTTTCTGTATCTTTTTTCTCTTAAAGAAAAAAAAAATTAAGTAAAAAAAAGAAGTCCTTTGTTTGAGGGACAGTTTGTTAAAATATTTTCCTAATCTGTGGGTTTTCCTTTCACTCTGTTGATGATTTCTTTTGATGTGCAAAATCTTTCTTTTTTTTTTTTTAATTGTGGCAACATTTATTTGAAAAGTGCCAGGTGGAAGGGTAAGGGAACACCATGATACCTCTCTCTCTCTCTCTGTCTCTTTCATTTTTTCTTTCTTGCTTGCTTGTTTTGTATTACTCTTTTTCTTGTGCAGCCATAGTAACTGTTCATATATTCATTAACTGATCATCACAGCATTTTGTATGGTTGTTGGTGGCACTGGGCAGATGGCATGCATTGGATTGTTCTATAGAAACTGTGTAGGAGCATGTGAACACAAGGGCTTATTGTTTTCATGAAGATGAGATGCCAGTTGTTGATTTTTTGAAGTACTTCTCATATAGTTTGGTTTTTGTTCATGAACTCTGCCTACCCCTAGGTCTTCAGGATTTCTACCTACTTACTCTCTCAGTAGATTTAGTGTTTCTGTTTTAACATTCAGATCTTTGATACATTTTGACTTTAGTTTAGTGTATGATGATACACATGGGTCTGGTTTTAACCTTTGACATATAGAAAGTCAGTTTTTCCAGCACCGTTTATTAAAGAGACTAACTTTCTTCCTGTGAACATGTTTGGCCTCTTTATCAAAGATAAAGTGAATGAATATGTTTTGTAGTTTGTTTCTGAATTTTCTAATCTGCTCCATTGATCCTCAGGTCTGGTTTTTGTTTTTGTTTTGTTTTTGTTTTTTTCAGTAGCATGTTGATTTTTATCACAGTGGCTTTGTAGTACAATTTAAAGTCAGGAATTGTGATGCCTCCTGTCTTGCCTTTGTTACTCAGGATTACTTTTTCTATTCTAAGTCTCTTGTGTTTCCAAATGAATTTCAGGAATGTTTTCTCTAGATCTGTGAGATATACTAATGGTATTTTGATTAGAATTGCATTAAATCTGTGTAACAGTATTTGGAGTATGGCCATTTTCACTATGTTGGTTCTTCCTATTTATGAGCAAGGAATGTCGTTCCATTTTATGATATAATCTTTGGTCTCTTTTTTCAAAGTAGTGTAATTTTCAATGATAAGATGTATTACTTCCTTTGTTAGATTGATCTCTAAGGATTTCATTTTTTGGATACTATTGTGAAGGTTGTAGTTTCCCTAATTTCTCTCTCAGTGAGTTTGTTGTTTGTGTATAGGAATGCTATCGATTTTTGAGTATTGACTTTGTATCCAGCTATGCTACTGAATTTGGTTATTAGCTCCAGAAGTTTCTTGGTGGAGTTTTTAGTGACTCATATGTAGAATATCGCGACACCTGTGAATAATGATAATTTCGCTTCTTCCTTTCCTATCCTTTTTCCTTTTATTTCTCTCTCTTATCTAATTGCTTTGGCTAATTTTTCCAGCACTACATTGAATAGGAGTGGTGATAGTGGACATTCTTGCCTTTTTCCTGATTTTAGATTGAAAGCTTTCATTTTTTGCCCATTTAGTATGATGTTGGCTATTGCTTTTTCATAGATGGCTTTTCTCAGATTGAGGTAAAGACCATGTATTCCAATTTTCTTTAGAGTTTTTATCATGATGAGTATTAGACTTTATCAAAAGTATTTTCTGTATCTATTGAGATGATTGGATGATTTTTGTCTTTGGCTCTGTTGAGGTAGTCATTTGTATATGTTGAACCTCACCTGCATTCCTGGGATGCATCACACTTGGTTGTGGTGTATAATCTTCTTCATGATTTTCTATATTCTATTTTCTAGTATTTTACTAAGGATTTTTGCATCTATGTTCATTAGGGAGATTGGCCTCTAGTTCTCTTTTTTGGTTGGCTCTTTCTTTGATTTTGGTATCAGAGTAATACTTGCCACTAAGAATGAGCTTGGGAGAATTGTTTCATTTAAATTTCACTAAAGAGTTTTAGGAATATTGGCATTAAATCTTATTTAAGTTTCTTGTAGAATTCAACCATGAATTCATGAGGACCTGGGATTTTCTTTGTTTATAAGTTTTAAATTATGTTTTCAGTTTCAACAACTGATATTGCATTTTTCAGAATTTTTGTATCTTCTTGATTCAGGTTTGGTAATTCATACATTTCTAGGATTTTGTCCATTTCTTCTGTTTTCCATCCTAAGCAAAGATTGCTGATCTTCTGAATTTCCACAGGATCTGTAGTGATTTCTCCTCTTTCATTCTTTATTGAATTAATTTGAGCTTTTTCTTCCTTTTTTTAAATAACTTTAGCTGGAGGTTTATTAATGTTATTTATTCTTTCAAAGAACCAGTTCTTCAATTTATTAATTCTTTGTATTTTTTTCTTAGTCTCAATTGCAGTAATTTCTGCTCTGATCTTTATAATTTCCTCCATTGTATCTGCTTTGGGTTTGACTTGCTTTTCTTTTTCTAGAAGCTCAAGGTACAGCATTAAATTGTTCATTTGTGCTTATTCTGTTTTCCTGATTTGAAAATGCACAGCTATAAATTTCCCTATTAGGAGTGATTTCGTTGTGTCCCATACATTCCAGTAAGTTGCATTTGCATTTTCATTTGGTTGTAGATATTGTTTAATTTCTTCTTTAATTTCATCTTTGAGCCATTGGTTGTTCAGGAAGGTGTTTTTAATTTCCATGTGTCTATGAAGTTTTTGTCATTTCTTTTGTCATAGATTTCCAGTTTTACTGTACTATCATCAGATAATATGTATGGTATAACTTCAATTCCTTTGCATTTACTTAAGCATGTTCTATGGGTTAGTATGTGGTGTATTTTGGAGAATGTCCTGTGTGCAACTGAGAAGAATGTGTATTCTGATGTTGGGTGCAACAGTCTGTAAACATCTACTAAGTCCATTTGTTCACAGGTTTGGTTCAGTTATGTTATTTATTTGTTTTTTGTTTTTTTTTTTGTCTAGTTTATCTATCTCTTTGGGACAATGGTATATTAAGGTCCCCTATTGAGATTGTGTTATTGCTTATTTTATTTTTCAAATCTATTAAAATTTGTCTTATATAATTGGGTAATCCCATATTTGGTGCATATATATTTATGATTGTTATTTTTTTCTCTTGAACTTTTCCCCTAACAAGTATGTAGTAACCTTCTTTATCTCTTTTAATCATTCTTGGTTTGAAGTTCACATTGTTTGCAAATGGAATAGCTACCCCTGCTTTTCTCTGGGTTCCTGTTGCATGGAGTATTGATTTTCATTCTTTGATTTTTAGTCAAAGGGTTTCATTTTGAGTTAAATGTGTTTCTTGTATATACCATATTGTTGGATCTTGTTTCTTGATCCATTCTGCTGGTCTGTTTCTTTTGATTGTTGAGCTGAGACCATTTACATTCTTTGTTATAACTGATTTATATCTGTTATCTTTGTCATGTTATTTTCCTGCTGTTGGTTCTCTGCTTCTGTCTTCTGTTTAATTGTTTGTTCTGCTTTGTGGTTTCTTTCTGTTGTTATTCTTAGACCTGTGTTCATTTTTATTTCTGTCTAGAATATCTTTAAGTGCCCTTTGTAGCACTGGCTTGTTGGTCATGAATTTCTTCAGCTGTTCTTTGTCATGGAAGCATCTTATTTCTCCATTAATTTTGAAAGATCATTTTGCAGGGTACATCACCCTTTGTTGGAAGTTGTTTTCTTTCAGGACTTGAAATATTTTACTCCAAGCTTTTCTTGACTTAATGATTTGTGTTGAGACATGTGTTGTGATCCTGATGGGCTTTCCTTTATAGATGATCTGTTTCATTTCTCTAACAGCTTTTAATATTCTGTTCTTGTGCTGAATTTCTGGGATCTTATTATATGTCTGAGTATAGATTTATTTTGGTTATGGTTAATTGGAGTTTTATATGCCTTGCTTATTTGTGTGTCAGATTCTCTTCCCATGCATGGGAATTTTTTGTGATCACTTCTGCAAACAGTTTTTTATGTTATTTGTGTTGACTTCTGCTTTTTCATTGACATCAATTATTCTTGTATTATTTTTCTTTGTGTTATTTTGTAACTGTTGAATTGTCATTTCCTGATTTTTTGTTATTTTCAAGAGATCTTACTTTTCATTATCTTTTGTTACTTACTCTCTTCAGGGTCTGAAAGTCTGTCTTTAGTTTCATTCAAGTGGTTTTGCCAACTTTCAGTAGAATTTTTAATACTTACTATTAAAATATTTGATTTTAATTTTTAATATCCTGGATATGTGTTTGAATCCACTTCATGTATTCTAATATTTTCCTATATAGATCATTCACATAGGGCCAGAGTTTTGCTCAGTAGCTTAAGCACCTGCCTGGCAGGCATGAGGTTGTGAGCTCAATCTCTGGTACCAAAAAAAAAAAAAAAAGAAAAGAAAAAGAAAAAGTAAAGAAAAAAAATGATCATTCACATTTTCCATCTCTTCCTATTATCTTCTTTTTTTTTTTGTTCGTATCTACTCTAGATTTCCTGAATAATTAATTCCATTATAAAAGTTGACCTTTCTTTTTTTACTTGAGAGATTATTTCTGCTCTGATTTTCTCTGTAGCCTCATGGGTATGTTTCTTTCCTTTGTTTGCTATCATTTCAGAGATTTTTAACTGTGTGTCTTCCAATTTATTCTATGTTTATGTTTCCTGGACTTGTTCTGGTTTGACTGAAAGTCTGAGATTGCATTTTGCTTTTTTGTCTTGTCATTTTCTATTTCAAATTTTTTTATTTGTTTTCTGTGATGTTCCTGGTGCATTTTTGTAGTACATAGCTGTATCACTAGTATTAAGGCCTCTCTAGAAAAAAATCTGTTCTTCAGGAATGTCTTCTGTGTGCAGGAAATTCTTGATTTGTGTCTGTCCCAAGATCTTACCTTCCCAATTAATTAAAAATGGAATATTGGTATCTTTTTGGCTCAGTCCCCAGTTCCTTGGCTTAGGGATGTGTTGAGGTTATTATCCCAGAGCTTCCCAGTATTGTTACAGGAGTGGGAACAACTGATTACAACAGATATGGCATCCTATCTAAAGTGGTAAGATTGGCAATAGCATCAAGCACAATTTAGAAACTGACAAACTGTGGTAACTATTGATTTTGTAATTTAGACCACAGAAGCAATGTCTGTAATTATCGAACAGAATGCATCACAAATTAGGAGTTTGCATGCAAAGTGTTTCCCTTTGGTAGACTGGTTTCATGCTATGTTAGAGAAATTTAGGGAGGATAGTTTATAAAACAAAGATAACTGAGAAAGAAGTAGAAGCAAGGCTGTAGGACAAAGGGTGGCCATGAAAGGTTTAAGAAACTAGAGAAGGAGGTAGAAAAGAAAGAATGAAGGAGTATTTGAGGGATTATCTGAACATGATCTCTGGACTTGGGGGACAGAACTAGTTTTCTGTGGCTGGAGTTCTCTCCAGCCATTTAGAAAAGAGAGAAAAAAAAAAAGAAACAAAAAAAAAAGAAAAAAAAGACAAAGAAGAGAGAAAAAAAGGAAAAAGGGAAAACAAAGAAAACAGAGAGAAGGGCCAGTTACCAAGTCCCAAATTCTTCTTGCTCTGGTTTTTGGTTCATATAGATAGATAAATAGAGATATAGTTATAGAGCTAGATAGAGATAGAGATATAGAGATATAATCTACTTTTTTCTTAAGAAAGTGTCCAGTTTAAATATATGATGATATTAGAAAGAATACATTCAATAAACAAATTTGTAAAACATTCTGTGGGAGCACACAAAAGAGCAGCCAGGTTACCTGAGAAATGTTTTTATAGTATGGAGAAAAACAGCATGAATAGAGAAGCTGAGCACAGTAAGTAGCCCACCTTCATCTGCAGGAGACTTCCTCCAAGAACTGGATGCCACAAGTAATATTGAAACATAGGTTTATACTTTTGTCACATGCGCACATACGACAAATTTTAACTCATGAATTATGCACAGTAATTGAATAACAATAACTAACAATAAAATAGAACATTTATAGCAGTACACTATAATTATGGTTATTTAAAACTTATGAGTTGATTTTGTAATTTTCCATGTAATATTTTTAGACATAGTTGACCATCAGGAACTGACACTGCAGAAAGCAAAACTATGGAAAAGGGAGGGTTACTGCAAAGCATTTCAATCAGGAAAGCAGCATGTACAAGGGCAGGAAGGTATGGGACACAAGGATTCATAGTCAAAGCAATAGCTATCATTCATGGAACATTTGCTATAGTGCAAGTATTTTGAATATGCTATCTCTTTTATTCTTAAAACATTTTATAAGAAATTCCTATTATCTTTATTTTAAATATAAAAAAACTGAAGCTTTCAGGGATTAGTACTTCACCCATTCTCCCAGGTGATAATTTGCATTGTTGATTCAGATTCAGTTCTGCCTGACCACAAACTGCAGACTCTGAACCACTATGTCTGTGTCAATAGCTACTCTTGTTGTGTCAGGAACATGAAGAAAAGAATGTTATGAAAAATATTTTTGAATGTGAGTTTGAAAAGAAAATCTCTGAAGTGATCATTATATATATGCCAATATGAAAAATGTAAGC
Source organism: Dasyprocta punctata (assembly GCA_004363535.1). NCBI lineage: Eukaryota > Metazoa > Chordata > Mammalia > Rodentia > Dasyproctidae > Dasyprocta > Dasyprocta punctata. Next base: position 109,618 of record RJWM01001982.1, on the reverse strand, counting down.
CTCTTATTATTTGGGCAACAACAGTAACAGTAAAAACAGTAAACTTCAGATTACAAATATTTAGGGAGCACTTATTAAATACTAGATTTTTTAATGAATAGGTGAGCTAGAGTGAGGCTGTATAGTGCTCTTGGCACAGAACTGAAGTAGGCACTCATCTTCAGGGCTACCTCGTGCTGGTACTGAGAGCTTCACTTGTAAGCAGATAAGAATGCAGTTCTCATTGTGTGAAAGTTTCATCAGAAGCGTTCAAAAGCAAGCACTCTCACATCCTGGAGCAAGATATTATCAGGGCAAAGTGAGAGATAACAAAAACTGGCTGCACAAAGTACTGATTGCCTATCCACACCTACTCATTGGTTAGTGAGGTTGTGAGAAGATTCTTTTTAAACCTGTGCTGGACAGTCTGCTACATCACTCTATTTTTCTCTTGGAGAAGGGTAAGTGTTTTTCCACTTTAGGCCATATGAGAAACATCTAAAATATTGGCCTGATTAGTGGCCCTGTAAGTTACAGTGCAGCGGTTGGCTAAATTTCTTGAGACAGCAAAATACAGATATAGATCTACAATATGAGGAAACTGCTAGGGATGACTGGAATGCAAACAGACAAGAATTTTGAAAAACTTGAAAATGACTCTAACAGAGGACTGGCAATTTTCAGTGTTATATGCTGGAATATTTCTTAATAGTCACAAGAGGGCATTTGTCTTTAGGGTTGATAGTCTAGAAAACTACAAGTTTACTGGCACATTCTTGTGCTACAGATAGGTCAATTATAGCCACTAGAAAAGACAACCCTAAAGCAAAGTGTTTATTCATCTTTAGGATACTAGTTTTGTATCTAATCTACCACATATTTGATAAAATTTTGCTTTAGTACCTATATATTCTTTATTTCTCTAACAGTCTCTGAACTGGCATTATAATCTTCCTGATACTCTTACAAGTGAGTTAAATAAATCTTTCATGTATGTTTACTGTATACTTGGATCAGAGTCATGTTTATGACTTTCTTAAAATTATATTTCTATGGTTTACATTTCACAGTGACCAAACTGGGGACAAATGAGAAACAGACAGCCTGTACTTTCTTGAAAGAGACCTCATTCAAGAAGTCATTTGGAGTGGTCAAGTGGGTTTCACCAGAAGGACAGATAGGAGAACTGTAGAATAGGAGCAAACTTAATAATGACTGGAGAAAACATTTCTGAATCAATGGAATTGTGGTTGGAAGTTCTCATAGATAAGTGACTAAGGAAAGCAGCACAGCCCTGTGGGAAGTCAGGTTTGACATGTTGCAAGCCTATGGGATTCCATGGCACATTCTTCAGAAATAGATGAGATGTACTGCACCAGCACCTGTCACTGTGTGCCTTTTTCCTGGATCTCCTTTTCCCTCTATGCCAAATTGAGAGGCTAAAAATTGTGGCTACCTAGTGTTCAAGAATACTAAACCTGAGGAAAAGAAAACTAACCATCCAAACACTTGGGGGAAAATGGAGAATAGCGTTTTCTGACATGAATAAAGGTTGGAGTTATATACTGCACTCCCATTTTAATTATAAATTGGGTTTTTCTTATTATTAAAATGAAACAAAAATTTTCCAACCTACCTAAATTCAATTCAAGTACAGAAAAACTGACCTGAAAAAATTTTAAGAACAATGAGAAAGGAATAAAGTTGCTCTGTTTGCTTTCTGTTAAGGCCTTTTATTTATTCACACACATGCCCTCACACACACACACACACACACACACACACCACTGAATTTTTTGTAGCCACAATTAATCAGTACAAAAATTGTATGACCTAGGTAATCATTATTGTCTCGGCTTGGCTAATAAGCCTCTGTATCTACCAACCAAATTCTAGTCACAGAAAATTTAAACATAATGACCCATATTTTTGGCCACAACATTTAACTTGGAAATAGGCTAATGGGCCAACCTACGCAAAACCTCACATCATTCTTAGGGTTCTTTTTCTTGCTGTATCTGTTAGTTGGAAGACGCATTTTTCCCTGGCATTGGAGATGATGAGGTATGAATCTGAGGACAGCAGGGTCCCATGTTCCCTTTCATATAAAGAAAGTTCAGCTGCAGTGAAAGAGAATAAAACGACACACAAAAAGTAACAGAAAAAAGATAAAGCCCTGAGGAGAATCCATTCTTTTGTCTCATCTTTTCTGACTTTAGATTTTCTTTCTTAGATTCAAATCGTATGACCCAGTAAATTTTTGAATAAGCTCATTTGACCTGGATTGCTGTCAATCATATCAAAACCTTTTTATTATTCCATATATATGTATAAGTATGAAATAATATGAGTGGAAGAGTGTGCTAGAATAAAGATCTTTCTGACTAGATAGTCATTGATATTATTAACAAATAGATTTATTGTGAAAGCTCAAAACCTGCTGAAGTTTTATAAACAAGAAAAACATTTAAGTGGTATAAACATTTAAGTGACTACTTAACTTTCTTCCCTCCTTTTTTTTTTTTCTTTTTCTTTTATTCCTCTCTTTCTCCTTCCTTTCCCTTTTCCATTTTGGAATAGCATCACTATAATGCGAATGTTAAATTTGCGCAGAACAAGTTAGGGAGCTGGTCAGTGGTACAGAACCCCAGTCAGGGAAAGGATGACCTGTAGGAACTCCCTGTGAAAGGAGTTCGAGCGAAGAGGGTGGAGTACATGGATTAAGCAAGATCCCAGGTTTTCTTCTTTTAACTCTTGCCTCATTCGCTGATTTTCTCCTCTCTTTCTCCTCCTTTTCCCTCTCCTGTTTTTTTCTACACCACTCACCCTGGCCCTGGAACCTTGAAAAGCCACAGGGTTTGAAAAGCAGCTCTTGAAAGAACAGCTTTGACAGTTGCCAGGGAGGGATTTGAACCAAAGATCTCAAGCAGAAGCATGAACTCCAGAACAACCTCCAGCTGTCCCACGTGAAAGTTTCTTAACAGTTAAAGATGAAAATGATTTAAATCCCATCCAGACACTCAGGTGCCTATACACTTCTCCTGCCTCTACTCATAAAATTCTTATCCTGCCTCATTAGGGAAGTTACTGAATCTGCAAGTTCTTCCTGGTGTACACCAGCTGAATAAATTTTTTAACTTCTATCTGATTCATTGATTTGATTTGAACAGTTCTTCTTTGATGGTATCCATACTGGAAAGGGAATCATGCCTTGGTGTTAGATGTCAGAGCCTGGGGTGGGGTGAGGCAGCCTAGTGTGGAGTTTCACAGCTTGAGCTGGATATGGAGCATTCATGAAGGATTTAGGAATCTCATTTGTAATTTAGAAATTCTGGATTTATAATGATAGACTATTTTTATGTATGTTGCTTTGATGTATCCCTCAGGATCTAAACTGCACTTGACACATAATAGATACAGACATACTTATTTTATGATAAATAAATTAATGAAAAAATAAAGTATCTGAGAGATGGTTAGGAACATAATCATGGCTAAGTAATATGCATGCCAGCCTAGCTGCCATTCTCTACTTTCAAATAACTAGAAAACATTTTTGTTTTATTAAGCCATGAAGTTTGTGCAGATTTGTTCTGCTTGATGAGTTGACTCTGCTGTTCCATGAAAGTTAATCCTCAGCATACAAAATCCTGCTCTGAAGAAATACTTAGCACCACAACAATAAGACAAAAACCCATGTAAAGTAAATATTCTGGAGGCCTACAGATGTTAAATAGGAATCTGGAAATAATTATCCTATTGCTAAAAAATAAATAACATATGGGAAATGTAAGCAGTGGAGGAGTACTTTCTCTTTTTCAGCAGTATTTTTCTTTGAATATTTAAATTTATAAAATAACATTTGTCTAAGACATCCTAGAAAGGCAAAACAGTAATATTATTATTTTCTATTTACTAATATTACTTTTATTATTTAAAAGTGTTCACTAGAAAATTAAATGATGGCACTTAACATTACTACTTAATCATTTAGTTTTATGACTTGAAGTTGTTCACATGTATATTAAATCATTGATTTTAATCTATAGATAAACAGATATTAGCTAGAGATCTAGCTCAGTTGTTAGAGCAGTCATCTAGAAAAATAGGATGTACTTGTTTGCGTATGTGTGATGATGTCATATTCATGTGTATGTGTGTACATACACACATTCATGATCACATGTACAGATGGTCATACATATATATTATCATATATAGGTTGTACAAGTAAATATATTTATATACATATATATATATTTGTAACGCTTTAGTAAAGGAAAAATTGATCCATTCTATAGTCTCATTTTGTTCGCTCTTTATTATTTTCAAGCTTTGTGAAGAAAGAGTCTAGACTACTGCCATTTCCTTCCTTCACCTTCCTCCCACAGCAGTCTGGTTTCTGTCTGTACCACCCTACTGAAACTGCTTTCACCCAGACTGTCTTCTTGGTCATTAAATCAGAGGGAATTTTTGTGTCTTAAAGTTACTTGACAGTTTAAAGCATTTAGCATTACTCTCTACTTCCTGAAACTGTCCACACTCTTGATGTACTCTTAATGTATATTCCACAACACTTTCTTCCCATATTTCTCCCTAATTATTTGACCCTATCTTTCAGTCTCTTGTTTGAACTCTACTTTCAAAATCTAATGTTAAAAAAGATTTATTCATCCAGTTGCCAAAGTAAGAACACTTGGCCTCATTTTTGACCCCTCACTTTCCTTCTGTCCTTGGAGCCAACCAATTCTAAATATATTCCACTCGTTGTCCTCACATCCTTTTCCACTGCTGCTATCTTAGTAAACACTCTCATTATCTCTCACCAAGTAATTGTAAGAACTTCCTAATTAGTGTTCTTCTTTCCAGTCAGACTCCTGACATTTCATCCATCATAACTGCCACCAGTGGGATAGTATAGTATCACTCTCCCTTAAAAAGCTTTCAATGGATTCCCATTAATTGCAAGATAAAACTCCTGCTCTTTGGGACAGCTAACATATCAAATTTTCCTTTTTCAGTTTGAGACAAAGCCTCCTGTTTTAGTCTCACACAACACACTTGGGTATCAAACTCCCTCCAGTTTCCCACATTCAGTCTGCTTTTTGTTCTATGTGTTTATGTATTAGCACAAGTCAGCCCTTTCAATACATCTGTCAGAGGAACTTCAAATTCTTATTGGTGCTCCACTAACTTGGTTCTTTGTACACTTACTCTAATAATCTCATTGTACATTGATCTTATGTTTAGCTATTCTGAACGTTTGGCATTTCTACACTTGTTCATCATATTTCTCCCCAAACTTACTGCCAGCTTCATTTTGTGGGTTAGTAGATCATCTCATGCAGATAACCAGTACACTCTTTTGTTTCCTCTGCTTCCATATTTCTTCATACCCCATTTCTGTTAAGTACTGTTGATTCTACTTCTATTACAAAACTTCAAGTAACTCACTCCAAAGCATCTACACTGAAGGTGCCTTAAATTAGTATTGCACTATTTTTGATGAGTTAGTGTCCTACTTCTTACATTTACCTCTTTTATTACTTGACTACTTCAATCAATCTACCTTCAGGAATTATATTTCTAAACTAAAAACTGAATATAGCATACCCCTCTTAAAAATTATTCAATGATTTCTCATGGTTGATAAATATTCCTAAGTCCATTTCCTTCAAGTACTTCCTTGTAAGTTTTTTTAAACTTACATTTTTGATATCTACTAAACAGACTGTCATGTCTCTACTTCAGAAAATCACATACTGTATAATAATTAGGCCTTAAAATTAATCTTCCATTTTTATTATGATAGTTTATTGACTATCATTTTTATTTCTGTAAGATAATATGTTTTGCATAGATATTTCTAAGTGAACTAAGTATTTTTAAATGAAAGTATAAAATAATAAGGCTTGAAGTTTAGCATAGTTATAGAAGGATCAGCAAGTGGCCAGCAACCCTCTCTATACAGCTTTTAAAACAAAAAGCCTAAGACTTTATAAAAATGGTTTGATAACTAAAGGGCTATTGATATTTCTTAACAGAAATATCAACTCTTTGGGATAATATACATAGTTAAAAAGAACTAGTATCAGTTATTTGTTTTTGAAGTTGAAATCATTCCCCTAAAATAAAAACAAATAAGAGTGATAAAGCTTGCTATGACAGGGAGATGAAAAATTATGTTCCTCCCAAAGGTGGTGATAAGAGAGGAATGAAGAAAAATCCTAATGCTCCTAAAAGATCACCATCTGCCTTCTTCTTATTTTGCTCTGAATATATATATATATATATATATATATATATATATATATTTCCTCAAAGCTCTTGAACTTTACAAATTATTTCTTCTGTGCATTACCTTGTCTTCACAGAACATCATTTGAAGCAAATTCATATTTTTGAATCTTGTCAGTACTCCAGGGACAACAGTGATTGCCAGCAATGAGTTTTTCTCCAAAAATCTACAGAATGTAATGTGAGTTTAACCTGGGCTCAGTTAATTATATGTTTATAAAGTACTCTGTTGGTGTTCTTTTCCTCCTTTTTTTATTTTTAACACAAACATATACACTCTACCTACTGTGGTGTAACCACAGTCGTACCCTCTAAACCTTATGAGAATTTACCTCAGATTTATTTATTCAACATTCAACAAATATTTAATGAGCTCTTGCATGGGGTAGACTTGATTCCTACCTTCACAAAGTTTATATTCTAATAAATGGTTTTTATTGAATACTTCACGCCTTATGTTATGCTAACATTTTGCAATTATCACCTCATTTAAACATGAAAGTAACCATAATGAAATAGCCATTATTACAGTATTATTGTTACTATTACTGCTTTATACACAAGAAAGTGAAAGCTTAGAGAGATGAGTAACTGACAATAACTCTGTTGAAGAAATTGATGTGGCTAGCTCAAAACCAAAACTAACCTTGCCTATGTAGATAGCATTGATCACATACACAGTTCTGATCCCTAAATTGTACACAGAAATGTTTAGATGTGATTTCTGAATGAACTGTTTAAAAGAGGCATGAGTCAGCTTATAAAATCCCTTGAGGATAATATTGATCATGAAGAAAAAGACCAAAGGAATTACTAGAAAGTTCAGACTTCCTTCTCAGGATGTTGTGTTATATCAGAGAAAGAAAACTTATCTTATGAAAGGTACTGTTATCGGATTTTCTATGACATGTAGCTAAACCCAATGACAACTTCAATAACCCAGTCTCTGCACTCCAGCTGAATGATCTTTTAAAATGTGCATCATGTTAAAATCTAGATGCAACTGCAGTGTGCCTTCCCATCACAAAGAGAAAGAAATCCAAATTCTACTTGCAAAGCTCAGTGTAAAGTGGAGTCTGACTGCTTCTCTAAACTTGTTGCCTGTCTGTCTCTGTGCATCCTACTGTCCAGCCTGCTCAACATTCTTCTGTTCTAGAATAAGCAAAGCCAATCTTCAGAGCTTTCCCACCCTTTCCTGGAGACTCTGGATGCTTTGCTTTTCTGCTTTGTTAGGTTCTTTTCTTACTTGTTTTTGTTCATCGTTGTTGCTGCTGTTTTGTTTTTATTAAGTTGTGCATTGCCTGTATCACCTCTCCCACCTCCACTGAAATACAAACTCCATTAGAGCAGGTATCTTATTTGTTTTGATATCCACTAAGCAGTGCCTGGCATGTGGCAGAAACCCAATAAACATTCGTCACATGCATGAATGGTTTGAAAAACCTTCTTCTAAAAATAAAACATTAGAGTCAGAATTTCCTATATTCCTTTCATGCAGAGCATATTATTAGAGCTATTAAAATGTTTCAGCACCCTTAAGTGTATTTAACATTATTTGTACTTTTTCTTTTCTTCAATTATCCTTTATTCTGATCATGCTATATGAATAATAAGAATAACATTAATTAGAAGTTGGCCAGTAGTTAAAATGTCTAGAAATAACAGATAAGCACGTATTGCACACATTAAAAATCAATCTTAAAGGTTCTTTTTTTTTTTTTGCGGCACCGGGGATCGAACTCACAGCCTCACACCTGCCAGACAGGCGCTTAAGCTGCTGAGCCAAACTCCTGGCCCTAAAGGTTCTTAATATATGGATTTGAGTACAAATTTCCATATTCTTATACAATCTAAATGCCCTTCCCAATTAATACTGTATTTTTATTTCAGTAATTTTCTTGAAAGGTAAATGCCTTAGTACCAAACATAATGGGAGCTAGTTAGGTTACCTCTGCCAGTTCACCATGAACACTTTTATTTTCACATTATTGAAATATATCAGCTTTTGGGAAAGCTGAGCTTATCAACAAAACATGATTTACAAAAGTTTAAGACAGAACATACTATGGTTCTTTGGTCCATATCATGATGTCAAAATTGCTTACAGCCGTTCTCAGCAGACTCAGGATACAGGCTGCACTGAGTAATTGTTCACAATACTTTAACAATGTACATCTTTTTACCTTCATTGGCTTACATGGAGAATCCCAAATACTGCATAACTGATCTCCTAATTATGAACGTATCACTTACTTTTCTTAGGATGTAGTATGGAGATTTGTAAAAGTATTTTCTATTCCTTTTTAAAAATATTTACAGGAGAAGAAATGACAGTTTTACAGAAACTGTCCCTTGAAAAAATTTCTAGAGTGCTTCATCTAGGCAGAACATACTTTGGTAGGTTAAAGAAATTTCATAGAGTGGTGATTGATTTTAAATTACTAATATGATGGAACATGTATGTTGAATGGAACTAGACTGAGGCAGTAGGTTCTATACAATATTTTTAATTATGAATGCAAACATCACCTGGGTTCTTGGAGAAATAGTAAAGATAACTCAATGAATATTCCAAACTTGCTAGGTCTATATTTTGGCTTAATACAAAATGTTCTCAAATTTAAATGTAATTGCCATATAGCAATAACATTCTTATCTCTGAATTATCTATTACTTGAAATATGAGTGACGAGAAACCATTTATACTTTCTTCAGTGTAACCATTATTATGCCTTAAAAAGTGCATGTGTAAAATGTTGATTTTGATGTAAACCTCATACTTTAAAATTCAACATTTAAATTAAGTAGGTTATCATTTTTAAAGTTGACAACACACTGATCCAATATAGACTGTTAGATTAAAGTTAGAAATGAAAATTCATAGTTCATTTTCTCAGACTTGTTATTAAATGTTTCACATTTAGCTTTTCAGATCAATTCAAAGCTAAACAACCCTACAATGGTATTATATTAAGCAACTTTCTCAAGTTGGAGAACATTATACTAATTTAGTTGTGATATTTTGAGGTTTCAAAGCTTAAATCTATTATACCATTATGGAATCCATAGTTCAGGATTATGGAGAAAGGTTTCAAAGAAATGCTTTCTGTTGCTGTGACAATACGATTTATGTGAAGAACAAAAAAATCTCAGCCAATCAAAAGTTTGTCTAAGTATTACCAGTGGTTAAAAGTGTATTTCTCATAACATGTTTCATAATCCTTTGTAGATGTATTAAATGTTAAAAGATAGCTTTGAGTAGAAAAAGATAAATTACTGTAAGTTAATTAGTTTAGATGGCAAGAATATGTAGCATATATGCAATGACCAAATTTACATTTTTATGTATATTTATTACTTCCTAGTATTCCAACTGCTATAGCAATATGTTGAAACATATGGACAATTTTCAGAAATTTAGGGATCATCTGCTTTGTAATACTTTTGCTTTAGATACAATATTCAAATTCAAAATGATACTGCTTATAAGATAACATCTTTTTTTTTTTTGGTACGGGGGATCAAACTAACGACCTTGCACTTGCCAGGCAGCACCCGTGTCACTGAGCTAAACACCCAGCCCTAAGATAACACTTTTAAATTAGTTTATATATGATTCAAACTTTTGGTCCTGTTTTAACTTTAATTGATATAGGATTTGGGTCTATATATAGTCAAGATGATAATAATAAGTAAATCTCTACTTCAGTGCTGCTTTTAAAGTTCAGGTTATTTAAAAGGATATTGTCTTCTAAGATGATAGTTTGATAAAATGGTTGTCCTATATATCAGAGGATGGATAAGTCCTCTCTCAGGGTGGTGTGTTCCATAGATATAATAAATGCCTTCAAATGTTAGCTGACTAGATTAGTGAGATCATTTTTTCCCTTTGTATTCCAAGTCCACTTTGTTTATTTTGAAGATAACATTTTAATACTTTAATTATAGGAGAAACTTTTAGGATTTCTCTATACAATTAAAGAACCATTTCAGGAATTGTTGCAAGGTGAATTATTCTGTAGTAGCTATGCTTTAACTGTGCAATATGCCCAGAAGCAATTTGCTTCAACTTTGCATTTAGTTTGATGAATATTTAGTTGGACACTAGCATGCAAATCCCTACAGAAGATCAAATCTCTATTATTTATCTTGGCATGTTTCTGAAGGCGTTCTATTCTTTCTGTTAATTCTACCCACTTTTGTGCTTGAATCTCAAGCACAATGATAAACAAGGCCCACGAAGAATGCTTTGCTTTAGAAAATACGATCTCTTTCAACGTTTAGTCTGTTTTTTTTTTCTTTATTTCAAATGACAAATTCTCTCAAATGAGTGAATAATGGAGTTATAGAAATTGAATGGCAGCCGGGCGTGGTGGCACATGCCTTTAATGCCAGCACTCGGGAGGTTGAGGTAGGAGGAGCGTTGTGAGTTCAAAGCCGGCTTGGGCTACAACGTGAGCACAAGACCGGCCTGAGTGCGACCCTGTCTCAAAAAAAAAAAAAAAAAAAAAAACCAGGGCCGGGAGTTTGGCTCAGTGACTTACGCGCCTGTCTGACAGGCGTGAGGTTGTGAGTTCAATCCTCGGTGCCACAAAAAAAAAAAAAAAAAAAAAAAAAGAAATTGAATGGCAGTAGTAGTTTGACTCAACACAGCTTCTCCAGTATGATCTTTTCATTTTCATCAAGTCCAAAGTTGTGAATTTATGCTGACTTACATGGAAGAAGTCTATTGACGATGGGACAGTTCTCTCCTCTTCTATCAGTTTTACAGCCAAATAAAAGCAACTAAGTCCAACACACCCACAGTGCTTGGACTGTAGCTTCATTTTAGACAGCAATCTGTCCGGTAGCCTCACAGCTAGAGAAAATGTCTCCGTATCAAAGCCAAAGAACTGAGACTAAGAAGATCTTTTACTTCAAATTCCCTTAGTCTTGCAGTCATTCTGAGGCCATTATCATGCACAGGTTCAATTAGGTCCAAGTCACAGACCTTTAGCTGACTTCTAGCATCCTATTTAACAGGACATTATGTGGGTGTAGCAGGTTCTGGGAGTCGGTTGTTGTCTGCACTTTCTATCCTCTTGTTAGCAACTGAGGCTCCTTGATGGGGCCATTGTTCTTGGGCCTGTTTTCACCCTGCTCGCCATGTTGATATCAGATGTGAAAAGCCTACCAGACCAGGGGACTCATGGGAACAGGGAGGAGACCTTAGGAAGGGGAATTGACCAGGGCAGAGGTCTCCATAGCACCCAGGAGAGATTACACTGGCCTCGGCAGGGTCAGAGTGAAGTGAAGGGCAATACTCAATTTTTTAAACAACTATTGAGAAAAATCAAGTCAAAGTTTTGGTTTCTAATTTCTCACACTGTGTTGTGGTTTGATTGGGTGTAGGGAGTAAGGTATTTACTTAAGGAGCTTACTGAGATGACAGGACATTTCCAGAATCTGAATTATCAAACACTTTATACTGCTACCTCTAGATTCCTTGCTAACATTGTTAGGGGACATAATATACTGATCAAGAGCTCAATGGTTTTGATGTCAAGACTTCCTGGTTTTGGATTTGCGTTCTGCTATTTACCACTTGCATGGCTTCAACTATATCATATCATCTCTCTGTTCTTGAGTTTTTCCTATGTAAAATGGACCAAGTAACATTTATCTCATAGGCTGCTTTGAGAAATGAAGGATACAACATAAAGCTCTTGAAATAGTGCTTTGTATTTAATAAGCACTCAATAAACAATGACATTCATGGTCCTATTCTAACAGTTTCTGTGAATGAAATATACTGAGATGAAACATGATAAAGGAAGAGGTTATTTTTTCAGTTTAAATTGAGAAGGAATAAATGAAAGCAGCTGGCTTGTGAACTTTTTCTCTCCTAATTGCCATGGTAGTATTTCTGTCGTGAAAAGCTGGACATGATATGCATACCTGCAATCCCAGCATTTAGGAGGCTGAGGCAGTACAAGTTCAGCCTGGGCTACATAGTAAGTTCAAGGCCAGCCTGAACTACATAGCTGGACCCTATCTCAAAAGCACATGCATGCACTTGTGTGCACACACACACACACACACACACACAGTACCGGGTATCCAACCAAGGGCTTTGTGCTCTACCACTGAACTACACTTCAACATATTTTATTTAAATCAATATTATCAAAATCTATCATTTAAATATATAATACAAATTATTATTGAGATATTTTAAATTCTTTGTTTCATTCTAAATCTTTAAAATCAGCAGTGTGATTCTATTTAGATTACATCTCAGTTTGGGTTAAATACATCTAACTACTTTATAACCATGTGCAACTAATGACTATTAAATCAGACAATGCAAAACTATATACCCTCAACTCTTACAGAAACACAAAAAGTAGTTTTATAACACATCATATCTCGAAAGCTCCATATATGCTTGTTAACAAGTTTTCTTTTATATTTCTACTTTAGAAGTAAAGACAGTGAGACAAAGCCTCTGCTATCCTGAAAGTGATATAGGAGACAGGCGTGGTACCGTTGACTGCGGAAAATGAGTTGGGCCTGTCACTTACAAGATCCCAGGGCAATGCCAGGACCTCCTAGGTAGAACTTGTGAGCTCCAACAAGGTTTGTCCAACATAAAAAACTGGACACCATGGGAGCTGCTGTCATGAGTTCCCCCAATAGCCCAGGCCATATTTCTCAAATGCTGCATGTAAGGTTTTAAGTGTCAATCTTTATTTTTCCTTTTTCCCTCTTTTTTCTTTCTTTGGCCCAAGTTCTCTTATGCAGAGCTAGTTTCTTCCATACACATTTATTCCACACTTTTCAAATAAACATTTGGCACCATTTTTGGCTTGTCTCATCTAATTTTTTACTTGAGTCTAGAAGAACCTGGGACTTTTGACTGGTGAACCATTTAGAAAGAAACTACCTGATAACGGTAGCATCACTACATTGCCAGGTTCGAGGAAATGCTACTGACATGATATTCTGTGGATACTTTTTGTATCATTTTAGTGAATGAATGAAAAGATTTTGTTTTTCTCCAATATATTGAATAAAATATTGGCAGCCTATCAGGTATACTTTATGTCTGCTTACCTTGTCTATAATTCTTTGTCTAAATTCTGCCTCTTTTTTGTGACTGAAATCTCTGCCGTGAGTATCTCCAACACTGTAGCAAAGAAGAACACTTACATTCGTTCTTTTTTGCAGGTGAAAGTCAGAGTTGAAAATAGATCCCTTCCATTGTGTAGCTCATAACTTTCTTAACATCATTAAACTTTTCTGCATAGTAAATATTCAAGCATATTTTTACGTGACAACTTCAGGTTCCTAATCATATAGGCTCTACTAATTCAGAACATTTTGTATGTTTAATACAGCTCAATGAAGTTCTACAATTCAATATGAATAAATTATACAACCTGCATTGCAACTTGCTTTATCCTTGCTGGAAAGATTAAATGAACTTTCAAGGTTAAAATAAAAGAATACTCTTGAAATTGTGACTAAATTTCACTTCATTGGACTCTGACTAAATTCAATGACCTGAATTGAATTCCACCACAATGAAACAAAGTTCAGATTTATTCTACAAGATAACAAACCTTTGAAAAAATAGATCAAATAATTATTCTTAACACTTGAGAACAATCTTTTAAATCAAACTTTCACTTGAAAAAATCCAAATAATAAAATTACCACTTAAAATTTTTATATTTACATGTATCCTTATTTGTCTTTACCATAATCCTTTTGAGTTGCAGATGTTTCCTGAATCATCTCTTGAATTTCCATATGAGAGTAATACTAAGTGGCCAGTACCAAAATAATGAATGGATGTACCTAACACTTTTAAAATCATGGGACTCAAAAGAAAGGAGGAGAATGTTATTTCCTCTTTGTTAACTGATACTGTGAAATGGACAAATATATAAAAATATACCATGATAAAGCAAGTATCCATTCTTTCATCAAAACAAACATTGGGCAGATACTCTACTGGTGGAAGTGAACCGTAGAGAGGTCCCAACTTAATCTTTTAATTCTAGTTTGTGGCTATAGTGTTAAGAAAAATGTCGAAACTTGTGGACTGTCTAGAAGAGCACACTTTGGTAGTTGGTGAAGAAGTGGTTAATAGTACTGCAGTTATTGAACAGCAGCATGGTTTGTCAGACTAATTGCTATGTCAAGCTTCAGCAAGTGAGTGCAATGAAAGTCTTTGATACAATAACTTCATGCAATAAAATGATGGTGATAATCATAATTTTGTATATATTCAAAGACTTTTAAATAAATCCTAGAACTTTTTTGGGATAACCTTTTGTGAGTAAAAAATCTGTTACCAGACATTGCAAGTTTATTTTGTTTGTTTCAAATTTTATTGGAAGTTTTTTTTTTCCCTTCCATTGATTCCACAGATCACTACAATTAGAATTACAGTAAAGGTAGGATGTGGTTGGTTGAACTATGACTTCATCCTTTATAATGGACAGTACTGCACTTCCTGGAACAACACCATGGGACGTCAGTGGAGCTGTGCCTGTCTTCGCGGATCTAATGTTTCCATGCATGGCACTTTAAAAATGCTGACTGCATCTTAATTCTGGTTGCCAACCTAAAATTTGTAAAACAACAGACAAGTAATGACTATTTGTGTTTTATAGAATTGTGTGAAACTAAGAAAAGAGTAGTGTTTGCAAAGTAGAGTCTTATAAAAATATTCCTACTGCTCTCAATTTTTGTTCTCCACTCATTGTGCCAATATCTCCAGTTTTTTCCAAATATGGTATATGTCTAAAGATAAATAAATGTAAATGCAGATTGAAATCTACCTATGCATATCTAACATTTTAATTCCTTGTCTAAATAGGCAGTATTTTTGGTATTTTCATATAATATTAATTGGTACTGTACATAATGGGGGTATATGTTCACATGAGATATTTTAAAGTCAAGAAGCAGCCAAGGCTTTAGAGGCATTAACATAGTCTAAGTCTGTGCTATCAATTCAAACTTTCCAATTTTGAGCTATGAGTAATGTTTCTTAGCACGTAAGTTAACTTTATTTAAATAACATCTGTGTTCAACAGCACTTGATTGGATTTTGAAATAAATACCTGCTTGGACATAAGGTGAAGTTAGAAACTGCATAATGACTTCCAAAAATATCCAAAAGATATTTAGTTAGAGTTACACTAAGATGTGTCTTCTACGTGTGGTAGATTACAGATGAGCACACACTCTTAGGTACACTTTTCATTGAGAGGCAGGAAGTACTCTTTCCTTGAGTTTGGGATGGCCTTAGTAGCTGCGTGACCTGCTTCTGACAACAGAAAACAGGATGCCTTGCAACTTCCTCAGGCTTATTGACACTTTCTCTTTGCAAGCCCTGTGGTGCAATATAAGTGATTAAACTACTTTCAGACCTCTGTGCTAAAGAAACCCCTGGCACATGCTCCATTGACTGTCTCAGGTGACTCTGACCTTACAGTTATTCCTCTTAAGTGAAGAGAATAGGAAAAGCCTTCTTGGGAGCTTTGGACCAGCTAATTAACACCTAATTACCACCACGTACCCTTAGTTGATACCACAGAGAGCAGAGACATCACACAATTAAGCTCTGTCCAAATTCCTGCCCCCAAATTTTGAGGGACGATAAAGTGGTGGTTGTCTTAAACTAAAGAAGTTTGCAGGTACTTATTAGCAGCAGTAAATAAATAATACATAGGTATCCTATTATGACACATTCCTATTAAATTGACAGGATTTTATTGGCATTTCTATGAACTCTAATCGGTTTGTATTAAGGAATATCATTATTGTCTTGGATTCTTGTTTGCTTTTGCTTTTGTTTAGTTTACAATCGCTTATTCTAAATGCCACATTTACTTTTGGGGAAATTTCCAGTCATTTGCACTATTGGCAAAGGGTGATTTCCTCCAGGTTTTCAGGTGTTAATTCCAATTTTTATTTGCCCTGATTAGCCAGAGGATAGCACTTAAATCCCGAGGGACTTTAAAACTTTAGCAAGTAATATAAGAATATTATGCAGCAAATAAATTTCCTAAAGTGTACATATAATCATATCACTCTTGTCCTAAGTATCTTTCAGTTCTTTCAAATTAGATCAAATCTAAATTTGCTTGGCAAAACTGTCTTCCTGGTCTGTTCCTAATTTATGTCTCAAACTTTATTGCTCAGATTTTCCTTGGATTCTCGTGGTTTAATGATTCTGTACCACTGTTACGAATTGAACTGAAACCTAACAAAAAGGTTTGTTGAAGTCTTAAACTCTGGTACCTCAGAACGTGTCCTTCTTTAGAAGTAAGTTTTTAATAGAGGTAATCAAGTTTAAACTGAGGTCATGAGGGTAGGCCCTAATCCAATACAACTGGTATACTTATAAAAAGGAATTGAATTTGAAAGATACAGGAGAGGTGCATAGAAAGAAGGTTCTGTGAAGATGCCTTCTTGGGAATCTACACTTTAACGATGCATCTATAAGACTAAAGTTAGGAAACAAACATGGAAGAGCTCCTTCTCTAGTACATTGGGAGGGATCAGATTTGGTAATACTTCTCAACTTGAGTCTTCCGAGACAATGAATTTATTGTTTTCATCTGCATGGTTTTGTGATACTTTCTTATGGCAGTACAAGGAGACTAGTAAGACCACCAATTTTCTCCTAAGTTTCATGCTTGTCACCTTTTCTTTAAAAAGCATGACATGTAATATATTAAATATCTCAAGATTTTGAGAGAGGAGAAAGCAATCAAGATTTTTTCATGAATATGGAGGTATTTAATTTAGGCACTGTCATATATGTGGGCCTCAGCAGGGAAAGAAAGTGGATGGAATTTCTGAGATAGTGGATATTTGATGCAAGGATGTAAATCAGGAATATGTAGTTCATTTTTGACATTAAAATGTTTGTGTCTTTACTTTGCCTATTGGACCTTGACAGTGAATTCTAGAAGATTATTGTTGAGGGATCAGTTTAATTTATTTAATTATGCTCATTCTAGAAGGAAGAACATACAAAAAGTATTCTAGTCGCTTCCGTTAGTGTTCTATATTAAACTTTCCTGCAAGAAATCTTATAGAAAGTAGAGGAGTAATTGGTTGTTCTCTAGCACAGATATAATAAAACTTAGAATTTACTAAATAGTAAAAATGTTAAAGAGCAGAAATCATCATAAGGCTACCAGCATCTAATTTTGTGTCATTTTTATTGCTATAAACTTGATCTACATTAATTCATTAAGGACTGATATTTCAACAGCAAAAAAAAAAAAAAAACATAAATTATCTTTTAAATTTGAAATAGTTAACTGTGAAAAACATCCTACATTCTTTCTTTCTCTATCTTCCCAAATGCTAGAGGATATAACCCATATTTTCAGAATTGGAAAACACTTCTTTAAATTTAAACATGTGAAGAGTTTCTACCTAGTGTGACCAGCATTCCTACCACCAGCTAAATGGGAGGTTATTGGTGTTAGAAAGAGAGGATTTTAATAAGCTTCCTTTTAGGCAAGCCTGGTAAACAAGAAATCACAACTATTACAAAGACATTCTAGAGTTTCTATTGAGAAACTGGCATTTAACAACAGCAAAAATAAGCAAATGTTAGTTTACTTATTTCTACACAGAGGCATTTCAGGGATATTTGTTTATTTAACTTTTAGTCAAAAATACCACCGAAGTGTGAAAAGTTAAAGGTATCCTGAACTAGCAGAAAAAGCATCTATCCAACTCCTCTTTATCCTCTGTCTACTCCTTACTTAAAGATTATAAACATATTCTTAACATAGTTAAAACAACTCATTAAATGAAATATAACTAAAGAAATACACTGAGTCAAAGAGGTTAAATATTTTTGGAATCTGTTAAAATAAAAAAATTGTTAAAGCAAGTAGAAGCATTCATTATAACAAAAGCTAGCAAGTGCCCTGTGTGGGGTTCTTGCATGGAAAAATCTTCTTACTGGTGGGCTCAAGATTAAGACCATCTCTGAGCTGTCTGCCTTTCCATTACAGCCAGAACCTCAGGCTAGAGATGTGAACCATGTGCTGGAACTTCCTTGAACTTCTATAACTCTTCAGACATTCCATGTTTTTAATTTCTGAACCTTGCAATTGCTATTTCTTTTCACTACAATTCTTCATTGCCGCAGGCAAACATCTATTTACTCTGATCAGAAAGTCACTGATTTTTTTCCACTATACTTTGGAAATCATTTTGTATACATATGTCAGGTAACCTCATTCTCATTATAGTACTTTGAAGTGCTTTCTGTTATTATCAAGACTTTGTCTTACAGATGAGGAAATTAAGGGCTAGAGAGATTTGTAACTTAGGCCAGAGGACTAAGCAAGTAAGGATAGGGTGACAATATGAACCCAGAAATCTGTTTATATATTTTTAACTCTGTACTCTTCTTTTATTATCCTATCAAATTAATAATTTAATAGTGTGTATTGCTTATCAAAGCATTTCTAGAGGTTATGTTCTATGCTAAATTTCTAGAGGTCCTCATTTATACAGGTCTTAAGATTCCTAAATGACAGAATTTAATATTTTCACATTCTACAACTTTTCACTTACAAATTACTGTAATTTACAGAAGTTGATCAGAAGAAAATCCAACATAAGTAAATGTAGGTATTTTGGAAAGCTCCAAATATCAATTCTTTTTCCCATGACTGAGATATCATACCTTTTTATCTGCTTCTTTCTATTAAAATAAAAGCCCCCAAATGTTTCTAACATTTCTATTTGGCAATGGACTATGCTTTCTCTATCAACAGAAGTACTTTAGCTTCTTCTTAATATGTTATCATATAATTGTTATATTATGAGTTTTAGTGTCTGAACAAGCAAACAATGTATTAAAGAAGCAAATTACATTTCGTTTCTATTTGTATGTTTATTTATTCATTTATGAATACCTATATTTGCTAGGCACTGTGTTAGATAAAAGGCAAAATCCCGTCCTCTAAGAACTCACACCAGTAAACATATGAGAAAACAATAATTTTAGACCAGCGAGACAGCTGAGCTGTAAGAATTTGTATAATATCATAGCAGAAAAAGACACGGAGGATGACAGGAAATCTTCATGGACAGAAGGTGTATAGGATATGCTATGTACCCCCAAGTCCTCATACTTTTGATGGGGCTGAGTCTGATGCTTGTGATCAGTTTGTTGTCTAGCACCAGGATTAATGACATGACTGCTACACCCGCCCAGGGGTGGAGCTGAGATACAGTATAAGGGAAGGCGAGTCTTCCTCTTGCTTGCTTCCCGGCTTCCGCCCTCTCTCTCGCCAGCACGGATTGCGGCTTGCAGCCGCCATGAACTGTAGCCCCGTCATCCCATGCTGCCTTGGAGCCCACTTTATGGACTGAAACTCCCGAGAAACTGTAAGAATAAACCTTTCCTTCCCTAACTTTGGGCGTCAGGTATTTTGTCTCGGCAACGAGCAAAAAGTAACTAAGACAGAAGGTAAGATGCATCCTTCAACATGGCAATGCTTCTCACGGCAGGCTGAAATCACCAATCATTTGCCAGAGGCTGTCGCTAATTTTCTTCCTGTACAGGACAGGTAAATGTCCACCTTCCTCATCTGCCCAATTTCTCCTTCTCTGTAACTGTAAAACATTTCAACAGAGTAATCTCTGAAATAGACTGAGGAAGAAGGGGTGTGAACGTAGAACCAATTCAAAGTCTGTGTTTCAGAAAGTGTGTTCTCAGAGACAGCACACATCTAGTCAATCAACATTTGAAGGGACTCAAGATAAGCCTGAGAATCCAAATTTTACTGATGCCCTATAATTACCAAATTGAACTTCCTAGACATTTTTTGTTGTTGTTGATCATTTCTAAAACTCATTGTTTAGTGTTTCCTTTCTATTCTGTGGGCACAGTGTCTCCAAATGAGCACTTTTGTGAGACCGCGGCATAAGTGACTAGGAAAGTTATCCTATATTTGTAAATACTGAGGAGACCACACATGAAATGGAGATACCAAACAAGTAGCAAGACATATTGTTGCATTCAATCCTTGTTTAAGGTTATATTGATTCCATCTTCTGGCTCTCTAGTGTAATAAAATGGGAGGGGGTGGGGGGAGAATCCAGGAGGCACTCATTTTAAATTTCATGAAAACTTCCAAGAGTGGGAGAGAAAAACTTTTTGCAATGCTCTTTGGTTCTGTTAGAAGCTATGTTTGTGAAGTGATTCTGCAAACGCAGCATTTGAATAAATCAGCTGAGAATTAAAGGTCAATCAAATGATGAATGAACAGTCCCCAAAGGTTGCTGTATCCTTTTCATAAAGCATAAGAAAGAGAGAACTGGAAGAAACGAAAAAAGTTAGGATTATGCTGTAGATTTTTTGGGGGGTTCCAATCACTTTAAATTTTTGTAAAAGCAAATCTTACTGATGGTTAGCTCCTGCCTCATGCTGACAGTTGACAAATAAGAATAGCAAGGTCTCATTTCAGAGCAGACAGTGTGGAGCCCTCCTCAGAAGCATTTTTGAATTAGAGTGACAGAGCTTCACAAGCATTCTCAGCAGTAAAGGGTGAATACTAATGTTTCAAGAAAACAATAAACTAGATCTACAAGCTTTCACCACCACCACCCCATACTGTAACAGCAAAGACTGGCCTCCTGCAGCTGAACTCTTTGTTTCCTGGATTTTTGCCTTCATCCATTTTAAAAATGCACAATAGTGAAGCCCTTGTTAGCATGACTTCTCATTCCATTAACATCGCGTACAATTAGAGAAAAATATCTACAGTGTCCTGAGTCCAAGTGCATAAACATGCATACATTAACATATACTCAACACAAATGACTTTAAAACAATGCACATGGAACTGATTAGTACCAGGTAAGACAACATGGCAGAAAGATTTGAAGACAAATCTGTATAATAAATTATGTCTGTGCTCCTTTCTAGTCTTACAGTTTTGGAGAAATAACTTAGTCTTCTTCATTTGTAAAATAGAGATAAAATTACCTGCAAATAAAAACATTGATAGGATGACACAAAATCAAGTACTTGACAATAAGAACTGTGAGATGAAGGTGACTATATTTACCGTTACTTTGTGAATATTTTCATCATCATTAGAAATTATGTCCAACTAGGAGACAACTAGTTAAAAGTCAAGGTGTTAGTCTGCCTACTTATCAAATAGAATGAAGAGAAGAGATGATGAGAGAAAGCTCAAACAAAATTTGTTTCTGGATTGGCTGTGGCCCTGCTTGTATGGCCTTGGAAAAGCATTTGATCCTCTTAGCTAACAACCATATAGTATTCACTAAGGATTGGACACTGTTAAGAGCACCTAACAAATGGTCAATATTGATTTCTCAATTTATTTAATGCTAACAAATCCTACAAGGCAATTATTACTATTATGTTAATTTTAAAGATAGGAAGTTTGAGACCAGAGAAGTTAAGGTGCATACTGATTAATGGGTCAAAATTTGAAAATATAAATATATGTTCCAGTGTTAATGCATTTACCTACTTTACTAGTCAAAAAATTTCTCTTTGAAATCTATTTAAAATGTGTCCTAGGAAAAGGAACAATGCGAAGTTATTGCTAGACTGAGGTCTTGGGATAAATGAACACCAAATTATTATATAAATTACTGTTTTTGAGAAAGATACTTAAACTGAAGTTGAGAGTGGGCTAAGGTTCAGCAATGAAGACTTGAATGGTTCCAACAGAAAGATAATGAAAATGTTATCCTAACTGTAAAACTTGAAATACAAATATATGTATAAAAATGGAAACAAATTAGGTGAAAAGGGCATTATAAACAAGAGGCAGTGACTCTGTCTATTCTCCCTTTGTCTAATCTCTATGCCATTTGCCCAAGGGTTGCAAGATTATCAACTAAAGTCACAGACACTCAAAGATGCCGACTAAACATACTATTTGGAAAAAAAAGCATTCCCTGGAATGATGAAAGAAAATAATTTTCTCAATTGTTGATAGAAAGAAACCTATGTCTACAAAATGTCCTGGTCCTTACCAGCCTCAAAATGTTAATATCAAATTATAAATATATTTTACGTTGACCTTTCCATATCTACCAGTTACATGACTTGATCTACCTATCAAATGAAACAAGCAATGATAGTGATAATGTAAAACAACAATTTTTCTCTGAAAGCTATAATTTTCTCTGGAAAACTACAGATTCATGAAGCTATTGATTAAACATGCATTATTTGAATCTTTAACATGAAAAGCTGAGTCCTAGGCTACAACTATTTATTACTAAGATATTAGGATCCACATTTCTGAAATGAACCTTGATGACTTCCCACAAGTTGAATGTTAAATGCTAACAGTCAATTATAACTTATACATGTATACTTTTGTAAGAACAATTTGCTTCTAATAAAAATTCACTGGAGGGACTCTTATCAAAACATGATTGTAGAAGACAATTTTGACAATATGTAAGAAAGAAACAATTTGGT
Source organism: Dasyprocta punctata (assembly GCA_004363535.1). Taxonomy (NCBI): domain Eukaryota; kingdom Metazoa; phylum Chordata; class Mammalia; order Rodentia; family Dasyproctidae; genus Dasyprocta; species Dasyprocta punctata. The sequence continues at coordinate 86,832 of RJWM01001982.1, read as the reverse complement.
AATTTTATTTAGGGTGTTCAGCTTTCATAATGAGTTTAAAGACATAATGTGACTTATTTGCACAAAGACGGTTACTGTAGGGACTGGGGGTTTAGCTCAGTAGTAAATTGCTTGTCTCCCAAGCACAAAGTCCTGAATTCAATCATTGGTACAAAAAAAAAAAAAAAAAAGAAAAGAAAAGAAAAAGAAAAAAGATTTTTATTATAACAAAAACACTCACAACTGTAAATCTATAACATGTTCAATAAAAGGTACAGCAAGGCAATTTATATTAATATTCAATGTTATTATTCTCATTAAAAAGGTATTGTAGAAGATTGTTTACAGGCAATAAAATAGAAAACATTTTACATGTATTGCAACTATCAAAAGTTCTTAGGAAAATGACAGAGGATATATTTAAAATATGGTCATTCTAGCAGTAGGGTCATTGATGATTTTAATTTTCACATTTTTATTTATCTTCATTTTCTGAATTTACTCTAATTTTCTAAATCAACTTCTATAGTCAAAGAAAAGTTTGTGTAACTTTTTCTAAGGTGAACAACTCTTTCAAATCTTCGGGATACCAAAAAGAAAAACTCAGAATCCCAAGAACCTAATGCCAACAAGCTGCAACTGAGCAGAAAGTGAGTAAGGAAGGTGTTGAGGATCCCTCCTGCCCCTACAGTGTTTCCTTAGACATAAATTTTCTGTTGGCTTTTACTGTTTTGAAATATAATATATCATATTCTCCAGCCAAATGCATACTGTTTATTTCAGAAATCCCTTACAGTTCCAGGGCACAGAATATTTTCTTATTCATGAGCTGAGGTGGATATCATCCTCATCATAATAATTAAAAAAAATAAAGCAAAAAACCTTAAACACACTGCTTTTTTTCCCCTTAAGCTATATAAGCTAGGACAACATTACACAATAAATGTTGAAAATTGATGGAAATGACTTGGATATGCAACATATCCTCTGGTAACTACCAGATACATATGATTATCTCATATCTAAAATGTAGTTAGTAAAATTTCTAATTTTGTTCAATTAAATTTAAATAGACGTGTATTGCGGGTGGCTAGTGTATTGGGCAGTGTCTGGGAACAGTTAAATGTTCATTCTCTTGGACTATTCTCTGGGCCCAAGTAGCTTTTCCAAGTTTCAATTCCCTACAAGAAATGTAACCACTCATTTAGTCACCTGATTATTATCTACTATAAGAATTTTGCATGCCACTCTCGGGACTAAATTCTACAGATGCACTTGTCACTAAGACAGGCACATTCCCTCCTCTTAGAAACATGTAGTTTAGGAGAAATAAAGACATTTTATATTCTCTAAATAGAATTATATGTGATTTGGTTCACAGGAGACTACTAACAAAGAAAAAGGTAGACTCTAGTTCACCTACATATCTTGTGCTGTGATGGAATTTTGTCTTGATTAGCGTATTCATTTTTGTCTCAGACTGCATTTTATCCACTGTGGTCTTAATCCATCCACAGCTCTTCTCTTAGTCTGAAAAGCAGTATTTTCTTAGTGGATTTCTCTTCCTTGGATGATAAGGGCTGATTGGTACTTTAGTGCTCAATACCTAATTGATTTGAGAAAATGGGAACTGGAGATACCGAAGATAATATAATGGGATTAAACAAAAGTTGTGTCTTCCTCTGGAAGCAGTGCTTTCCCTACCAGTTAAAAATTCACTGAAGAAAACCCAATATGTCTTAAAATTCAACTTTTACTGAGCATCTATGATGTCTCAATTACTGGATTAGGTCTTTGTCTCTCTCAAAACCCTGCAGAATCTAGTAGAAGTTGCTACATAACTTCACTTTTTTAGAAATCATAATTTCACCAGTCTTCTGAAAGCATTTGGTAGAAAAAGACAGAATCCAAACTTAAGGACAGAGTCACACTTGGTTCATCTTCTCACTTAAAACACACATGAGGGGAATAATTTTGTGTCTCCCAAAACTTTTGTGCTCAGTCTGATGACAAAGAAAAAGTTGCAGTTACAGTCATGGCTATAAAATATATTAAAAGTTATTTTAAAATACATGCGATTTTTGTGTTATGCGCATGTAAATACATCAAACAATGTGAAACTGTGACTGGATCCGGGGTTGTTGCAAGTACAGAAGCGCAGAACCATGGTCTCCAAGGGTCCTTGAAATGCTCCTCAAGCAGACAAGGACTCCACATTCCATTTTTACGAAGAGCATAGTGGTGTCAGAAAATCTGGGTTCAAATCCTGTGATTCACATGAACCTGTTTCGTAAGCATGATCAAACAATTGACTCCCTCCAAGTTTTCTTTCCTTATTGAAATGAGGCAAAACCCACCTCATGTAGATCACTTGAAAAGTACAGTACATGTGCAAGTCCTAATTTTGTGCCTGCTTGTAATAGGTATTCAATAAGTGCTACATTGATTAATGGATAGTTATTGAGGCGAATATTGAGGGGAATATTTGCTCAAGTCAAAACAATAGACAAAGGTTTTGTACTGTAGCATCCAGAGGTAGCTCTTCTACAGCAGGGTTATCTAGTAAGCCCTTGCTTCATTGAGGAGCTTGAAGGGAATACACATGGCTTTTTCAGTGATTATGAAAGAGAGAGCACCAAGGATTGAAGAGAAGACAAATGGCAAGAAAATCTTAAATAATCCTAGTAGTTAAAAACACTTTCTTTATCCTTAATGATATTTGACTCTTTGTTTTTCACATGGAGAGAGAGAAAAAATTGCCCAGATAAATTTACACTGAGCGCAAGGTATTTGTGGTCAAATGATGGAATGGCATCGTTACCAGACTCTGTCTCAGAGTTGCTGAGGCTAAAAATAAGAAACCTATCCCACTCATGTCGAATAAGTTTACAGGTTTGCTGATTCCTGTCATGGAAAAAATCTTCAGGATGCATCAGTAACAGACATGAGAAGGTTTTATTAGACAGAGATTTTAGGATGCATTCAAGAGTGGAGTGCAGGTGAAAGGAAATGCATTAGGAGCCAGAGTTGGATATATTCAGAGGTGTCTCTTCAAATGGGTGATCTAAGATGTGTCTTGCTACTACCATATTGCTGCTGACTTGGGAGTAGAGGAAGCACAATTTATAGATGAAAAGGGCAGGTCTAGAGTGCAGATTTATATCCTTATTGTCTTTAAGACTTCTACAAAAAAAATTAGTGAGTTTCCTGACAGGAAAAAGACTTGTTTACCCTTGTGTTTTGAAGCTGCATTAAAGTAAAATCTTAAAATCTCAATTTCTTAGTTTCCTTTCTACCAAGTTTTTATTTCTTCTATCCAACCTCAACAACATCATCTCCAATTTACTGTAAAAAAGGGTACTGAGAGATGAACTCAGAGAGTGCTGAAAGTTCAATGGGCCATCACTATTTCACCGAAGTGAAATTGTAGAGAGCATAGACAGATAAAGTAAGAAGGCGTTGAGGGCCCATGTACCCTGCCAGTTCTTCCCAGAAGTGAGACTGAGATGAAATTTAAAGGGGGAGCACTGCTCTCTGTTAGATGCACTGCATGCCATCTCCATGAATGTCATTTGTGCTGGCTGTTTGCAGCTATTAGTAAAGACCCTCATTCTAACTACATGTGTCATCATGTTTGTTCATTTACTGAGACATGATATGATATTATATTGTGAGCTCTTCATATCAATGGTTTCTGACTGGATGACACTGTTGTTCAGTACAAATGGAAGCAAATGTACTTTCTCCTGAGGGAATTTCAGATGTAGCTTACTTTTGTACAAAATAGCTCATCCTGTACTTACAGAACTGCACAACACTCCTGAACCAAACTAACAACCTGGTCCCAGTATTGGTATTGTCACATTCAAAATCCAATCTACGCCAAGAACAAGTGCCCAGTGCAAAGGCCATAAAACCTCTGAGGCACAGATAAAATCATCCTTTGCTCAAATTAATAGCAGGGCCTAGTTATACAATCTATCTGAAAAAAATCAAGAAATTAAAAATCTTGATGAGAATAAATCACATCATCATCAATTCATCAAGAGCTCCAGAAGTGTCTCTTTGGTAAATAAGACACAAATATTAACTATTGTTTCTTCATCCAATTACTTTCTGACCAAGTAACAGACAATAATCAAGGGTATTGAAGCTTGGAGTCTGATCTTCTAATCTGCTTTAAACATGAGCAAACACAGTAGACCGTGAATTTTTAGGCAATTACAGGCATAACTCAAGTATTTACAGGATGCAGCATCGTAATAAAATATTTTTTTGGTATTTCTGACAGCAGTTAAATCCTGTCATAATGCTAGGAAAAGATCAATTCCTCAGGGTAGAAAATAATTCCACAATTCATATTCGTGAAGCTGATATTTCTTCTTCTATTATATTCAAAGTTGAATGAATGTGCTGCAGTATGCTTTTTTTTTTTTTCATGATTTCCTCATGATAATGCCGTGGTTACTTTACCAGGGGGTGGAAAACTGATAAGTATAATTGCTATAATCACAGGATGTATAGGATGTAAATATTTGTAGGGCAATTAAAAACGATTTGCCTCTTTAGCTTAACATAAAAGGCTCCTCTGAACAGCAACCAAATGATTTAAACAAATAAGCAGAAAAGATTTCTAAGTGGCAAGAATATGAAATGATTTATTGAGCATTCATTTTGTGGTTTGGTCACATGTGAATGCAAAGGGAAAAGCAAAATATTATGGATCAGGAGAAACGTGTCATCAAATAACTAAAAATAAATCTCAAAAGAACACCCTGGGGTTATAAGTGATCATAGTGTGTGGCATTGTCAAATATCCTTTCAAGCTGGCACATTGTCTGGGGCAACGTCTAACTGCCAAGTCATTATTGAAACAAGCCAAAGGGCTTGCCTCATTCATTAAATACTTGGGCTTGGAGAATGGTAGTCAAAATAAACCATGCCAATTTACTACCATCCAATAATGGGAGTTTTTCTGTGTGCATAAATTTTTCTTTTCATCCTTTATGAGTCATATGGAAAGTCTTCCTATTTCTCACTTTCTATTACAAGTAATATTTTGATTCTATTCCACTTTCATATGGCAAATTTTTGTACATATTGTAATCTTGACTGCCACCAGGGACAGCAAAAAGCTAAAATTCTACACAGTGCTGATGAGAGTTTGCATAAAGTGGAGATTGGACAACACTCTGAAGCTTCTGCAGCAAGGTTAACATTTATACATTCATACAGCTATCCAGTTAAATTGGGCAAAAATAGCAATATGCTATGTTCTATAATTGGCCTCATTTTGCCCTTTATCTTTTATTTTTCTGATTTAAAAAGTACCCCAAAGGGGGAAAAAATCACTAAAACTTGGTGATGAGCAATAGCTTTGCTTCTTGTAGTTTTACAGCATATCAGGTTAATTTATTCTCCTACAGTCAATCATATGCCACTTTTTTTTCTCTCCCATGCACGTAATATGTGCAATCTGTGAGGACAAGCAAAAAGGAACTTTAATTGGTCCTTCTGGGCCCTGCTAACTCTATATGAGCTGATGGGTTGGTATATTAATGCTGTGTCCTTGCAGAAGTGCTCGTGGATGATGGAGCGCTGTGTTCTTATGGAGCCTGGAGACTGTTCCCATGAAGTTCAGCAAACTGTTTTGCCACTCAGGCTCTGCACTTTCATTTTTTCAGACAGTACTAATTCTGAGACTCATTGGAATTTCCTTGGGGCTGTTGACCTAGAGTGGTTTCCACAGCCAGAGCCATTGTAAACCGCTTGGCACTTATGTCTAAATTTATTCATTTATTTTTACTCTTCATTCTCAGCCACTTATTTCTCTCTTCATACTGTTTTGCTGGAACACTGGGAACTTTCTCGTATCACGCACTGACTGATAGCTTGCAACTGGAAGACTAAATATGACCCTCCTGCCCATATTGATCCAGCACTATGGAAAAGAAAAGAGAAAACAAACTAACTACAAAATAATTTTCCTTTTGCTGAACATCTACATTGTCTTGACTGGAATTCTAATATAAAATAATTCATGAAATGTTGGGTGCATTCAGGGTTGAAATGATAAATTTTCCAGTTGGTAGATTTCTATTGTTTCCACATGTACACACAAATTACAACAATTTCAAACTTAATTTGCTATATAACATTTCAGTCTTGCAGAGCATGCCTTTTATCACCAAACTTTGAGTCTCTCTTCGCATGTTAGTCTTCAAAAACACTTTCTAAATTGGTCCTTGCCTGATAAATAGGTCCATTTAGTTGAGCTTTTTGACTTATGTTCTATAATTCTTTTTTTTTTTTTGAGCCACAAATTGTAGTAAAGGGAAGAGGAAATCCACTGGATTTTCTTTCCCCTTTGCAAATTTGTAAAAGATGATGCAATGTGCCATTCACTAAAAGACAGCAACATCTTAGAGATCTTTAAAACATTTTTGCAATGGTTTCCATGTAAATATTTACACTTTTCCTATATACATCAATCACTTCATTATTTTTTCAATCAAAAAATACATGTCTAAGATAATCAGCACTACCATTTCTAGGGGGATTATATAATGTTACATCTACTCTCTAAATATCACCATTTAGTTTTCTTTCCTTCAAATAGGGATAATACTATCCCTATGTCCTTTGTGCTATTAGGTAAATGGCTAAATGTGCCTAAAACAGAGATGTTCAGATACTGTTACTATTACTATTGTTTTCATTAACTTCGGATCACTTTCAGCGTACTTACATCCCTTATCATAAACTAACTGGTATTAGGTAAGCATGGTGGAGAGACATCATAAGCATATTTAATACGTGCAGATTCAACTCTTTATCCATGGAGAAAAGAGAGTAACAATCCATTCGTTGCATTTTTATCTGCCTATTATAATGTGTACACCACTGAATATGACTGTGCAGCTTGAAGATACATCTTTTTAAGATTTCTGGGTGGAAGCCGGGCGTGGTGGCGCACGCCGTTAATCCCAGCGCTCGGGAGGCTGAGGTAGGAGGAGCATTGTGAGTTCGAGGCCGGTTTGGGCTACAACGCGAGCACAAGGCCGACCTGAGCTACATAGTGCGACCCTGTCCCAAAAAACTAGGGCTGGGAGTTTGGCTCAGTGGCTTAAGCACCTGTCTGGCAGGCGCGAGGCTGTGAGTTCGATTCCCAGTGCCACTAAATAAATAAATAAATAATAAACGATTTCTGGATGGAGGGATATTAAGTTCTATGTACAAGGTCACCAGGAAAGCATACAGGGGACGGGGAGTCATGGATTCAAGGGAGGTCTGTGGTATGGGACTAATATGGATACTGTGTACCCAAGTGTTTATCAAGGAAATTATTCTTCAGTAGTATAAGAAACCAAGAAATTATTCTACTAAGTGAGAAAATACGCATTTCATTTCTTGTTGAGTCTATAGTCTAGAACTAAATATTCTAAGAATGTTAGATGAATATTAGATTCCCATTAGTATGCCTCTCAAATAATTCTGAACATATCCTAGCTTAGCTCTGCTCAGTACAAGTATAAAGCACATAATCTTAAACGTTATAGCAACTACAAAGAAGAAAAAAATGATAAAGTTAATTTCGTATATGCTTAAAGCAATACACCAAAATATCATTTAACAATAATAATATGTACATGCAAAAGATAAATACTTTGATATCAAAAATTCACCATTGAAAAAGTAGATTCACATCCCTATGTATTTCCACATATATTTAAACAATTCCAATAATAGAGGTAACCACAAATCATTTTCTATTAACATTTCCATTCACATTGGCAAAATTTGTCTGTCATTCTTCAGGATAGTTTGCTCCTGAAACTAAAACAGGAGCATTGATTCCACAAAATGTCTGTCCAAATTAATTAAATTTTTAACTCTGTCAGTTTGGTACTTTCAGATTTAAAATAGATATTTCATAATTTGAAGAGCAACTCTAAAAGTTTATTAACGGCAACAAAATTTTCCTCAAAATTTCTTGCACTTCTTGCAGCCAATTTTCATATTGGTTATGATTAAAATATTTTGTACATCGATTCATGTTAAAAACTATAAAGTTATTCTTATTGATTTTTATTATGGAAAATTTCAATTTTATCATTAATTTTATCTAAGTCATGAGGTTTTCTTTTCTTGAAGCTTCAAATTTAGTTTATATTCATGCAGTGCAATATAAGTGAGAACATGAATCACAGACCCATTTTTCATCTCCATTTTTCTGTTTCAAAAAATCTTGGAGTTAACAATACAGTAAAACTTCATAAAGTTCTCCCACTACTACTCACTTAATGACTATTAAACAAGAACCCAAGATTATTGAGTTCAGTAACTTTTATAATTAACAAGGATCCAAGGTGTGTGTGTGTGTGTGTGTGTGTGTGTGTGTGTACACATGTCTGTGTGTTTTCATGGTTTTACATTTAAATGTGAATGAGTTTTAAAATTCACCTTCAGAACTCTTCAGTTTCCTGAATAATAGAGCACAAATACTTTCATTGTGAAACATACAGTACACTGTAACACTGAAGAAAATATTCATCTCTTGTTTTTAAAAATGACAATATATCCAAATATTTGATTCAGTGTAGCTGGAGTATGTTGCGATAGAAATTGAGTTTTTCAAATCTACGAAAAATTCTTCTTGATCATAAAAGTCTAAAGTATCTATGCCATGGCTTAATTTTCTAAGTCATTAGATGATAAAACTTATTTGTAAATTAGGACATCCTTTAATACTTTGGTATATATAGGGTGCTATTTCTTATGTGATTCATAACAGTTATAGAAAAGATTTTCAATTTTTTAAATTTTCAATCACCTGGTCATACATATTTATAGAAAAGTTTGGTGTTCTACTGGTATAGTAATTCTAATTTAGTTGAAGATACTTAATTTTTTTTTTTTCAGTACCAGGAATCGAACTCACAGCCTCATGCCTGCTAGGAAGGTGCTTAAGCCAATGAGCCAAACTCCCAGGCCTGTTTTTTTTTGAAGTAGGGTCGACCTGTGTAGTTCAGGCCAGCTTTGCTCATGTTGCAGCCCAAGCCGGCCTCAAATTCACAACGTTCCACCTACCTCGGCCTCCCGAGTGCTGGGATTAAAAGTGTGCGCCACCATGCCCAGCTAGATCCTGAATTTTTATAAAATATCTTTTTCAGTCTTTTATTCATTATTGTCTAACAAAATTATCATAACTGAAATAATGATTGAACTCAGGATCTTGTAGTTGCCAGGCAGACACTTATGCTGCTGAGCTATATCCCCAGCCCTGAAATAATGATTTCTTGAAACATCTATCTAAAAATTACTTTTGCTTTATGTAAGAAACCAAGGCATTTTATAGTTTTACAATTTTAAAACTGTTGAAAAGATTATTGAAACATTTTTGTTAGTTAATTCTGACTTTCGTTAGTTAAATTTGTTGAGATTTTGGAATTTTAAGAAACAAATTATCAAATTTACTGTGGATTTACTGTTATCTAGCTTATTATTTTTTAAAACAACTTTTTACACAATAAAAGCAAGCACTTTTTATGCTCCTGTCTACCCAACAAAATAGAATTGCCCCTCATCAATAAATTTAGAGCTATGTTTTTCCAATCTTTTCTCTTTAGTATGTCCATCAATATACTAGCATTTTCATTTTGGGGCTGGTGAGACAGCTTGGTTATAAAGCATTTGTCTAATATGTGCAAGACCCTGAGTTCAAATGCCAGTACCACAAAAACAAAATGAACAAAACCAAAACAAAGGTAGCATCTTGGCTTTCAACTAATTATTCATAAGATAGATGCTTTCATCTTAAATGTGAAAAGTTTTCATTACTTATTTTAAACACAAAATTAAGTTAAATGTATTATTAAAATACATTAATTTCTAATTACAATTTATATACATATCACTGTAATGCATACTGCTTACATGAAGTCATCTCCACCTAATTAGCCCAACGACACTGTGCATAATGCTGCCATACCGGCAGGACTTGGTGCATCCCGTGTCTGCACTGTAAGACAATAACACCCTATGCGTTGTTACGATTGAAGTAAACATGCTTTGTTGCCAGACTAATAAAACTATATTTAACAGAAAAAGTAACTTAACTACATTAATTTTAAATTTAAGAGCTAAAATCAAATCAAATAAAAATTTTAATCCTTACATCTTCCAGTTTCAAGTGCTCATCAGCTTGTGGTTCCTGCACTAAAAAGTTCAAGCTTCGATAAAGATAGAATATGTATTGTTTTCTTTCTTTGTTTGTGAGATGAGAAAGGAACATAATTCTCTCTCCTCTCTCCACTTCCTACTGACCATGTTCCAAGATGAGAAGTTGTTATTTTGATGGCACCAGTTCCTACAACAGTAATTAGACCACACTTACTAGTATTGTCATGATCACTCTGGGCTAAGGATTCCCATACTTGGATGTGGCTCATTTTCTAGGGTCTTGGCTCTACTTTTTCTACTTTTTTTTCCTGCCATCCTAGGGAAAAGTCACCCAGGATCTGGCCCTTGAAGGCAGGACAGCTATTTTGGGTTCTGAACTGTTCATGGAGGCCATAAGGAATTTGGACTTTCAAGCAAACTCATGTCTTCCATTATGACAACAAATTGATAAGACGGGGCACTTAAATGAAGGCAGAGCTTCGTTTAGTTCTCGAGCCCAGTATATTGGTAAATGTCCATTTTTCCAGCAACTCCAGATGGGGGATGATTAGTAACTAGTTGACCCTCAGTTTATACTTCTCATTGGTGTTTGCCTCTTGTGAGTTCTTTTTCAGAAACGTCATAGGATCAGATTGGTCAGGCAAAGACATGACTCCAAAGTCCCAGACTGCTTAGCTAAAAGCTATCATCTGATTGCTGCCTAATATCACAATTATTTCTAAAAATAACTATTTTACTTTAATCGTGTGTTGTGTTTTCAACATTTTACAATGGCTGTAGAGAAAAAGGAGGGAATCTTCTTACAAAGTGATATATATGTAGTATCTGACAGAGGGTTATGGTATCAAGATGATATGACATACAATGACAGACATAGGTAGAAAGAAGGAATTAATGGGAATTTTAATGCATGATATTTTGCTTTTGTATTTAGCCAGAGTCATAACAGTAACTTTTAGAGTTACATTTGACTTACAAACAGCCTATATATTTGAACAGAAATGACAGCTTCCCCAGTCCACATCCATCCTAGGATCTTTGTTTAACCCTCTGGCTCCAGATTCGAATAAGCTGTCCTGAGCTACAACTGCCACCAAGTGGTAATTTAAGGAACTGTTGGACACAAAATTAACTATTCTACTATTCATTCACTCCACTTACCTCTGTCTTTCCATATCTGTCACAGTTAATTGCTCTCATACTGATTTCATCACGTTCACAGAAGAAAGCATAGTGTGGTGGCTAGGAGTATAAGCATAGCACTACACTTCCTCGACTTACTCCTCTGCGTAAACTTTCACCAGCTGTGAGGCCTAGGATGGTTGTATTATGTAATGCTTTTTATTCTTAATGATTTCATTTGAATAGTAATAATAATAATTTATTATTATTAGAGTTATTTTGAAGAAACATGTGTAGATCTGAAAAATGGTGACTGAATACAAAAATGTTCCCGAAATACCAATAAATGCCAGTTGTTACAATATACAAATTTTTTAGCCATCTTCATATTTCCTTTTTCTCTTTCAAGTTCTGGATATTTTTCAATTTGTCTGAAACATTCCCAACTCATGTCTAATAAGTTTTCAATTAAGTGATTAGAAATATGACATTATTAAACAAAAAATGGTATGTTTTGCATGAAATAAATATAAGCAATACAAAAAAAAACTCTTGAAACTCCAGGTGTGGTGGTGCATACTTATAATCTAGCACTTGGGAGACTGAAGCATGAGGATTGCTGCAAGTTCAAGGCCAGCCTGGGCTACATAGTGAGTCCAGGCCAGCCTGAATTACATAGTGAAAACCTGTCTCAAAAAAAAAAAAATCAACAACCAAAACAAAACAAATAAGCAAAACAAAAACAAAAAAACCCCTAAAACCAAAACCAAGAACAAAAAACAAACACTTGAAGATACCCAGGAAAGTCATTTAAAATCTCAGTAGAAATCTCCCTGTGGTGAAACACCCTCTATCAAAAATAATTTCAAAATATCATCATCTTTCCAGAATATAGTTTTATGTATTTTATTCCAAACTGTCCTGAATTTTAAAGTAAAACCAATAATTTAAAAATACAAACACTGAAAAATACCTTCTTGCAAGACCATTTAACCAGAGATGAGGCAAAAGTCTTCCTTGATTTCTTCCTTTCTCAACTCTAATGATTGCCCTGGAAAATAAAAACTTCCTTTGGTAAACTTCTCTCTAGGTTGCTTCCCTTGAGTTTTTGCATGGTTTTAAATCTTTGGAAACTTCCTAACTGATTCTGGACATTTTTCTCCTGGTGATCTGCTCACATGGTTTACCGTTCCCCAATCCTGGTCTAGGCTGACAATGTCCCCAGAAGACAGACGGCATAATCTGCTGTCAGCACTAGTGGAACCACAGCCTAAGCTCTTCCACTTTATTCCTTGGTTTCCGCTCTATTTTAGCTTGACCCCGTGGGCAGAAAAACGGTCTCTTCAAGCATGAACTCAGAGTGTTCTGCCCTGAATTTAGGTCAGCAGCTTTTTAAAACTTGTCCTTCTGCCTTGTTATGCACTGAGAGTGGCCTTAGGGTTCAAGAAAGAGCAAGAGAATCATATAGAAACCCAGGTATTACTCATCTGAGTTATTATTGTTCTTTACAAGAATATTTATGCATAAAATACATTTTAATAAATATATGTAGACAATTAATATTATTTATATAATAATATGCAATTTTTATCACAAATATCATTTGGTATGGTTTTGCAGGTTGTTCTTAGCAACAAGCTTGAAATAAATTTTAAAATATTTTTCAAATCACTGGTACATAGAACAATGAGTTCAAGAATCAGAAAGTGTTTATTATTTAAAATTCTCTTAACAATATTTTCTTTCTCATGTGTCAAATGCAGCATATTTTTCTGACTTTGTTGTGCATCAACTTTCAAAATATTATCTTACAAATGAACTTTATCAATATAATCTACTTTGAGGTAATGACCTACATTTAATAGTAGAAATGATTTCTTTAAAAAAACTAGACACTTTTACTTTTTCTCTCAAGAAACTACTTGCCCTTAAAACTCTCTGTATTATTTGAAACCAAAAAATTAAATGAACAGTCATATTTTATATCTTTCTAAGTCACAAAATATAATTTGTCCTTTTGCAAAAAAATTTAGATATAATTATTTTTTAAAAAACATTTTTGTCATTATTTATTTCTTTAAACTGTAAAGAATTACCCTATGCAAAATTACTTGTGAATCAAATGCATAAATTGCTAAAGTAAAAGTGGAATTAAAAGTAAGAATACATCGTAGCTTAGAACTAATTCAAACATATGTTTAATTCCTGCTTTCTGTATTCTTTGTATGTTATAGAATGAGCAAGTAAAGTAATTATCATGTATAATATTAAAAGATGACCTTCATTAATTTTAATCAAATTTTAATACTCACAATATTGTGTATATTTTAACTAACTCATAAACCAATTTTCCTTTTGAATAAAATAATTCTTTTTAAGTTGAATTCACAATACATACCTACATACTAGTATTAATAGTTTTCCAACACTTTGGAATTTCCCTTTGGAACAATATTTGTAAAGACAAAATAACTAAGTGTGAACTTTTGCTAAACCAAAATATAAAAGGTTTAGAAAATGTGACTCAAACATATTTTAAAATATTTTTAAGAGAAATATGAATTCAGTCATTGTTTAAAAAATTCTGAGCTTGTAAAGATGGAGTTGAGAAGGGAAATCTTATGACAGCAATCATACTGAAAATTATAGGAAGTTGTACCTTTTTCTTAGTAAAGTATCAGGACTTCAGTATTTGCTAGAATGTTTAATAAGCATGAAATAAACAAATAAGTCAAAGGACTGAGTTCCTTGCCCTATGTAAAAATCTTTGAGCATCTACCTGAAAAATACTTCTATATAGTAGCTTCACAGAATACTTTATCTTCTTTTATAACCAACCCACAGAGTGAGCTAGAGTTGGAAGGAAAAAAAAAAGAAAGGATGAATGAAAGCAAGAAATATTGTTCTGTTTTGCCTTGTCTTTATGCATACTGTTGCAGCACTGAAAATATCTCTGCACTTAAACTGGGGGAAAAGTTATTTGGGGGATTGTCTGGAATATGTAGTTGCCCATTTATTTATTTTTATTTTTTATTCTTGGCACTGTTAGCAGCTTGACAGCATCTCCAATGTGACCACAGAGTAAGCATTTTTATGATCTCATTTTTGCAATTACTATCTCTCCTACCCAGGTAAGTGGTTTAAAAAAACAGATACTGTGCATTTGTGGATTCTGTGTCTCACTTATGGGCTCGTTGGCTCACATGGATTTCTCTGTGGTTAGCCACTTAACTCCAAAGTTGTTTTCTATCTCATGATTCATGCAATTCTTCTAACTACGTCAGGTTTTGGAGCAATTGTTGTGGTGTTGCTGAACATGCAATTATCTCCCCATCATTTCTCTTTTTGTCCCTCATGCTGCACCCTTTTGGCTTCTTGCCAAAGATAAAAAAGGAGTTCGAGACTAATATAAGAGTTGGATTTGCAATGTAGGTTAAAAGTAGAAATGCCTGGAAATCCAACTATTGACTGGTTTGGCTATTCCTAAAACTCTCAGATATCATCTAATAGGATGAAGTAGAGAATTTCAGTATGCTTTTCATAATTACCTCTCTTGTTTCTTTCAAGATTTCAATATCATAGTGAAATAATATGAGAAACTTTATAGCCAAGTAAAATTCCTATTTCATTTTAATATCAAGTTAGTCACTATTTTTCTTAATACCACACATACTATCACATACTATTTTCTGCTGAGTACCATGGATAATACGAAGTAACAGAAGATGGGGATCTTGACAGGAGTGGGACAGTCAAGAGCAAGAGTGCCTCCCTAGATTAGTGGAGAGGATCCCAGTCTCTACTTCTCCTGTTCCAAAAAATATGCTTTATGTTTGCTGGGAGGTTTAAAAATGTTTACTTGGCACCTTAATAGTGCTCTCAGTATAAAATCTTGCATTTAAGTTATCTTGTCATTAGAAAAGTCTATTGGATTGAGCTGCATGGGCTAGACTTTAAGAGTATAGAAACGTGGAAATGGAAAGGCTTTTTGTGAGGAACACTTGCTGGGAAACCATCTATGACTTTGCAATAGATTTCAGTTGAAGGAAGTAGGAGATAGGAAAAGGAGGGATGAAAATAGATTTAGAAAGTGGTTTAAAATGACCCCCTTGAAAAGGGTTAGTGGAAGTCAGTGTGCTGCATAAAGCAACAGGGGATTGTATAAAGAAAAATGGAAAATTGAGTGTCTTAAAGTCTGTGTATTATTCAATGCAGTTTGTAAATTTTAATACAAATTTAGAAAGTCTTTAGAAATGGGGAGTCCATTCCTTTCCTATGTTTAAACCAGACACAAAGCCCTTCCTAAATCATTCCTATTGATTTTGATTGTTTCTCTTTAACAACAGTGAATTTGTACTTGCATCAGCCAGCTAAAATGAGAATCATTTCAAGAGAAGACAGAGTTACTTTAGTACCCTGGCCTTAAAAGTATAGGGCAACCAGCAGTTGGAGAAAGGAGGATGGAAAGGGGATGAAAAAAAGAATTAAGATGTATGATGTATATATACTAGCTCCACACAAGGAATGTAACCATTATGTACTGTAAACATTATTAATATGAAAAGTGAAAAAAATTCAAGGGTAAAAATGTTCTGACACAGAAAATACTAAAAAGAAAAACTATATGTTGACTATTCAAAGATACACTTGGGTCATCACAGTGGTGGAACCTAAGACAGAATGTAAGATTTGAAATACCTAAGCCTGTCTATGCAGTCTTTTCAAGACTCACTCTTCCTAATATCCTAGTTTATTTAAGTTCAGTTCTTTGAAACATATCCTTATCCTCACAAAATCCTAAAAAGATCGAAATTAATAACTTTTACACATCTTTTTAATTTTGTGAACACCTCAAATTCTATGGTTAAAATGGTATCCACTGCTTTCTAGCTGTTTGACACCACCGGGCTCTAGACTGACTCACTGCTTACATAAGGACAGCCCAGCAAATACTTATAAGGCCTCCCTGACTCAACTGCATACCTCACTGATTGCCTGGCTAGACAAGCTGCTTTTCCTTTAAGGTATCAGCTCTATATGCATCATTTTCCCCCTGTCTAAACAGAGAAAACTTTGTATGAATATAGGCCAACTCCAAAGTCTTCGAGATGTGTATCTCCTGTTATTCTGACATCCATTACCTGGGGAGAGTTGCCAAGTTGTTCTGGAAAACAATAATATGCTCTGTGCAGTAGAGCAGTTATCTCAATCAATTCAAAGCAAATGGTAAGTAGCTGCATAA
This sequence comes from Dasyprocta punctata, assembly GCA_004363535.1. Lineage (NCBI taxonomy): Eukaryota > Metazoa > Chordata > Mammalia > Rodentia > Dasyproctidae > Dasyprocta > Dasyprocta punctata. The sequence continues at coordinate 70,307 of RJWM01001982.1, read as the reverse complement.
CAATATATGTGATTTTTTTAAAGTAATGAACAATTTACCTGCTCAGAATTCTCTTTTTATCTGATCTGAGAAATGTCAGAAACCAATCTCACTTCCTAAATGAAGACATTAACATCAGAAACCTCAAGTCACTGGTGTTTGTTTGTTTGTTTGTTTGTTTGTTTTTTGAGACAAGGTCTCACTATGTAGTTCAGACTGATCTTGAGCTCACTATGTAGCCCAGGCTGACCTCAAACAGCAATTCTCCTGCTTCATCCTCCTGAGTGCTGGGATTACAGGCATGTGCCACCATGACTGGCTCCACTGGTTATTTGTAAGTGCAACTCATTTAACCACACTTACTTTAGTAGAATAATATGACATATACAACAAATTAACTTGATTCACAGATGGAAGAGGGAGTCTAAACTGTCATCATCTACCGCAGATGGAAGAGGGAGTCTAAACTGTGGGATCTCTGAGAAGGTCTCCTTTTGCACTGCAGGGTCACACATAAATAGGAGTCTCCATGAAAGCATTTGAATAGGGAAAGGGACTATAAAAATGGAGCGATCTTATTGAGATGGCATGAGTCTATTTTGTAAGTTATGTATAATATATTTATAAATTATTTTATCATTTCAAATCTCGAAGTATTTTGACTAAGTTGAATTTATTTTGTACTACTCTGCTAAGGTTGATAAATGCCAACTGATACAGAATCTTAGGAATATACTTGAAGAAGATTATACAAATATTACTGCCAATATATCTAAAATATTCTTAGATTTCAAAATAATAATGCACAGATCTGAAAAAATTAGCCCTATAATATCTACCTTCAGAAATACTTTTAACTATAAAGATAGATATGTTTCACTGGACAAGGTAATGACTGAGGTCATTATATGATTCCATAAAATGTTATAATGGACTAATTGATTAATACAGAGTACAAATTTTCCTTACATCTCTAAAGTTTTTATTGCACTAAATTAAATCGGCAGTAGAAGAAAATGGGGCTGTTAAATTTTGCATTCTGTAAAAATAATTTTAATTTTCATTTAAATTTAGAAGCTTAGAAAGCAAAAAATAGACCCTTTAACAAAAAATTAAATAACCAGTTTTCAGTTTTTCAGTGTGTATATTTAAGCTAAAAATGTGTAATTTTATTTTATACTCTAAGGGAAATGTTTGCTTACCTCAATCAATTTGTCCAACAGAGCATATGAAAAAGAAATTTAACAGTTCTAACCTTTATCAGTGAATGAGTTAACAGAAAATGCGTATTTAAACTGGGCATGGTGGCGCACACCTTTAATCCCAGCACCCGGAGACTGAGGTAGGAGGGGCATTGTGAGTTCGAGGCCAGCTTGGGCTGCAACGTGAGTCCAATGCCAGCCTGAGCTACATAGTGTGACCCTGCCTCAAAAAACTAGGGCCAGGAGTTTGGCTCAGTGGCTTAAGTGCTTGCCTGGCAGGTGCAAGTTTGTAAGTTCAATCCCCAGTTTCACAAAAAATAAAAAAATAAATAAATAAATGCCTATTTAACGTATAAATCTTGGCTGGGAGTTTGGCTCAGTGCCTTAAGCACCTGTCTGGCAGGTGCGAGGTTGTGAGTTCCATCCACGGTGCCATAAAAAATACATAAATAAATAAAATAATTGTACCACATTAATCTTGGCACTTTCAAGTGAAATAAAATGTACATGGTTACTTAAGTCATCACAGGATATAAAGACACAAATATGAGAGACCCTAAGAATCAAGCACAATGAATAGTATTAAAGATTACAAAATAGCAGTTTTGCCAAATGATATTTTACTGAGAGTTTTAAGCCACAATGAACGTGCCTGTTTTAAGCTAGGAACGTTTTATGGATGCCAGTTCATGCTCATGGTGAGTCACATCACTTAGCATTTTCAAATCTTGAATGAAATGAAGCAGAGAAAAAAGAACTACAGATCACTATCAAAAATCCTTACAGTTTTCACTAGGCTTTTTGTTGGAAAAATGAAGTTTGGTGTGAACTGTAGCTCCAACTCATTTGAGGGGAGTGGAAGAAGTTGCCAAAATTTCAAAAGAACTGTTTGACCTCCAAAGAAGATGTTCCAAAACCAGACAAAATTGGATAGACTTTTTAAAATCCAAAGAAAGCACATGTAAATTAGAGGTTACCAAAAGTTGAAAACTTTGCCAAAGAACTTGCCGTAGGTTACATAACTGCATCTTAACTTTTTGTTTACCAAGTACTGAAAGATACTGTAGGCTATCTCCCTTTACCTATATTAAATTGGAAGGAAATTAAAAGTTTTTCCTGTACAAACATGGTGCAGTGCATACTTTGTATTACATTTTGTGTTTCAAGTCTGATTGTAATATTTGAGTGCTACCATAGCACCCAGTTGTTACAATATTTGAAAGTTTGCGGAATACAAGGAGTCTTAGAGTTCCATGGAAAAAGTCTGTGAAATCTGAAAACACTATATTTTTCATTTTGTCATAGGTATAAAATAATTTCTGAATTTTTACTCTTTATAGTACAGCAATAATTGAGTTTTAGGCCACCTGCATGTAAACACAAAAATTCATATATTTCTTGGCAAAATGACAAATCTAGGTCTTCTGAGTTTTGAGTCTAAAAGGTAATTATATCTCTTTTCAAATCTCCAGTGTATTTTCCATTATTTTAGATCTTTTCTAGAATGTTTTGTTTTTAGCAGGCAGTATTCAAATACTTGAGTAGAATGTATTATTATATATATTTTAATGAGTCTTCATACTTTCTTTGAGACACAAAATTGCTAACTTTTAGAGATGGAAAAGGAATCACTGATGGTAGCCTAATGAACACAATTTTATACATGAAATAGTTTAGGTTCATGGATATGACATGTACCCAAAATCAGAATATTAGCAACTAAAAATAGTGTTCATAATTATTACCGTAGCAAACATTGAAATTGTGCTCTGTATATGTTTAAATGTTATATTTTAATTGTTTTTGTCGCTGGAGAGACACTGGTTTTTCTTCAGAGTGGTATTTACTACCCTTTTGCTCAGTTTGATTTTACAGGAGAGTCCAGTCAAGTTTAATTTGTGCTATTTTAACATTTTACTACAGTTCTCACCCCTTTTTAGAAAGAATTTATTTCTCTTTCAAAATTTACGGGATTTCTTTACAACTTCTTTCTAAAAAGAAAAATAAGTCAGGTTGCAATTAATTCCCTTACAGATAGTTTATGAAATTAGTGCTGACTCTGTCCCTTCCTTTACTATGGTTTGTGAGGCCTTAAAATGTAATTTAAGAGGTGAGATCATAAGCACTTCCTCATTCAGGAAAAAGCAAAAGGAAGAAAGCTCGTCTCAGGAAATATAAAAGCCTTAACCAAATGATTATTTTGTGGCATTGTGAGGAGAAGGTGGATCATGTGTGAGTTGTGTTCTTTCAAAATAGTCTGTGGCAGTTTGCTAGGTTATAAATTCAAATGTGGTTTCACAAATGCAAGTCAATTTAAATCCTGAGGAATCTTCACAGAGAACCAGTGAGTCCATACTTACTGTTACCAGGAGACCATTAAGCAACAAGAAACTTTCTCTGTGGGAGACCAAAGTCCAGCATTACCAAGATTGTAATCCATCATTAGTAAAGAGAAGACTTAGGGTTGTATAATGGAAAGAACTGGGCTTTTAGGTAGAGCTCCTTTTAGAAATGGAAGTTTATGGCCATGTTATATCCACTCAGCTAGTCCTCTACTGAAAAACATGTACCTTCCAGAATTCCTGGGGCAAGATGTATTCATTTCCTATTATATCTCTGATATTTTCTAGTTTTCTAAGAGCCATGTATAAATTTGGTGAAGTTTCAGTTTAGGAGTTACCTGTCTTATAAAAACTGACAGAATAGACAGAATAATTTAGATTCTTTCCACATCACATAGTTCTCTAAGAAACTTTTGAAAATGTAAAGTATGTCTATAGCAATATCACTGTGAATACTAGTGATCTTGTCTGAAAATGTAAGGTAAAGATGGACATTAAAAAGATAAGATGGAATATACATGACTAAAAGCAGATACTTATGAGAGCAAAAAGAAACGCTTTTCAATGTTTTATTTGCCTTTCAACTTTGAAACTAAAATAAGCTACATAAATCACCATAATTTTACTTACTGACTTCAATGGTGATCTCTATGCAATGAAATTGAAAACAAACAAACATGATTTGACTCAGCATTATACATACAGATTATTTTATTCTGGGCATTATGGCAGAACCTATTCACATGCTTTCACGAAGAAATCTGGTAAATCAATTATAACAATCTCTCTTGGAGATCAGATTTGGATCTGGAATCACAATATATTTATCACTCTGCCAACCACTTAGCCCATTTAATCTCATTACTGTCTAAGAAAGCAATTAATTTCAGTTCACTGACTTAACCTGATTCTTAACATGGAAAAGATTCTTTTCCATGATAAACTGTTGGTAGAAAGTGTATTTTAATTCTTTTCTGCTTCTAAGGCCTCTGTACTTGATGACTGCACTGTATTATTTCTTGTCCTGGTAAGATCAAAAAACTTAAAACACTGAAGCTTAATATTCTTTTATTCATTTTTATCAAAGTACATATTAAGTATCTGCAATTTACTAGACAATGTCCTAATTAGAGGAAATACATCAGCCAATAGTGCAAACAAAAACCATGTATATTTGTGGTGAGACAGGCAATAAACCCTATTAGCAAATAAAATGCAAGGTATATTAGTGATAAAAGACACTAATAATAAAACACAGCGTGCAAAGTGAGAGCAGGGAATATAATTATAGAATGAACACAGAAGTCCTCATGAATGGTCATAGCTGAGTGAAGAAGAACTGAAAGAGAGGAAGTGGGTAGAAGAATATTGCTGGCTGAGGGAGATTAAGTATATAGACACTGGGAGGCACTATCACAGTGGGGTAAAGGGCTGCAGCAAATAAATCAAATGATAGAAGATAAATCCAGACAGATGAGGAAAGTGAGATAGGATAAATCCAGACAGATGAGGAAAGTGAGATAAGTAGACTGCGGAAACTCTTGTAAGGTATGAAATCAGACTTTATTTTTACTTTGAGTAAGGAAAGAAGAGATGGCAAAACTTCAACAAAGAAGAGCATGTTAAGTGTGTGCTGAACAGCATTGCTGAAATATTGACTATTCTATAGAAAAATTAGAAACTCTATTAACCTAATGTACTAAAAATTACTACACAGAAACACACTGCTAAAGGCAAATTTATGTGTATCAAATTTGTATGTTGAACTTCTAACCTGCAATACCTCAGAATGTGATTTTATTTTTAGATAAGATATTTAAGAGGTTTTTCCAATAAAATGATGCATTAGGGTGGGCTGTAATCCACAAGGTTAGTCCTAATTTGATGGTATTTTTATGAGAAGCAACTGGTATGCAGAAAGCAATACTAGGCATGCATATACAGAAGAAAGGCCATGTGATGACCTAGAAGGAAGGCAATTGTCTACAAGCCAAGGACTGAGGCCTCATAAGAAACCAGCATTGTCCAATACTTTGATTTCGAGTGTCCAGTCTCCTGATGGTGAGAAAATAAATTTTTCAGTTGCTTAATATGTCATATTTTGTTATTGTAAGTCTACCAAAGTACTGTATATGTCTTCATAAACAATGTAGTCAAATTTATGTTTTCTTGTAGGGATTTAATACAATCAAACCACAAGAATGATAGTGACAAAATTGCTTTTTCTTCATATTCTCCCTACTATAAATATAAATCTCCCTAACATGAGGTTTAATATAGATATCTAGACAGAGAATTCACTTTGCCAGTGTTGTGGTTAATCTTTATCAATAGCTCGACTGACTTGAAAAATGTCCACGAGATTAATAAAGTGTATTTCTGGATATGTTTCAGTAATTCATTAGGATATAACTGTGGGGACTATATCTGGTCCCTTCCTCTCAGTCTGATCCCCTGCTTACTACCTCATGGCTGTAATGAGGTCAGCAGTTTTGTTTTTCCATGACATTTTATCATGGGATATCAGCCCTGAACCCAGTTGACCATGGACTGAAGCTTCTGAAACCATAAATCACAGTACATCTCTTCTTTAAATTTCAGGTACCAGATATTTCAAGTACCAGGTATTTTGTCCTAGCAATGGAAAACTGTTGAATATTGAAAATCAGCAGGAGTAGAGATATTGTCATGACTGTACCTGACGCTGTGCCTCAGAAGCATTTGGAAATGGTTTGCAAAAGTTTAGAAAGCTTTGAAGAGTTAAGTAAGTCACTGTAAACAGAGATTGGTGGGTAATTGGAGTATAATGTAAGAAGACCAAAATACTTACGGAATGTGGACAGTAAAAATTATGCTCATAAAATTTCAGATGGAAATATAGACTATTGTGAACTGGACTAGAGGGACTATATGCTACATTCTGGCAAAGAATTTGTCTATAATTTGTCCATGACCCAGAACCTTGTATGAAGCTGATTTTAAAGGACACAGACTAATTGATTAGGTGGAAGAAATGTCAAAGCAGTCCAACTTTTATTCTGTGGCATGAATATTGTTGGCTGCTTTAGGCCAGATTTATAGAATGAATTGGAAGCAAAAAGTCAAGCAGAAAAATTTGAAAAAAAGTTAGTTTCACCAGAAACAACTCATACATGTGTGTGTGTGTGTGTGTGTGTGTGTGCGTGTGTGTGTACATTCTACTAGGCATATTCCTGAAAGAGTTAAAGACATAGTATTGTAGTGATACATGCACATCAATGTTTATAGCAGCACAATTCATAGTGGTAAATCTTGGAAGTAGCCTGTATGTCCATCTATATATGAATGGATAAAAAATATGTGGTATTTATACATAATGGAATACTACTCTAAGTTCACATTTGAATCACTTATAGGAAAATGGATGCACCTTGAAAATCCAATTTTAAATCACATAAATCAGAATCAAAAACTTAAATACAATATGTTTCTCTCATATGAGATATGCAAGGTATAAGAGAAAAAAAATAAGAGATAGATAAAAGGAAGCAAGGAAACAGATTTACTGCAAATGGGAAGGAATCCAAGGGATTGAGGAAAGAAAAGGGGCCAAAGGAGGAGCCATATGACAGAAAGAAAATGTGTCATATACATGTACAAAATACAATGAAGGTCTTCATTATATATCACAAACCTGTACTGACAAACAAATTTTTGAAACTAGAGCCCCACAATTGGAGCAAATCTTTCCTGTTTGTTTATTGAATAATGTGAGTGCAGCATGACGCTAGGCTTGAAAAGCAACAATTGCTGATTTCAAGGGATGGACTGCCTTACTATAAGTACATAGAAAAATCTAAGGGTCTACCATTAATAGAAGATGAGTGCTGGAATAAAGCAGATTGTTTCAAATTGATTTCCTGAGTTGAGTTTCTTCATTGATAGACTAGGAATGATGATGATGATGATGACAGTGGTGGTAGTGATAAAGGTAAAGGCTCTCTGGGACTTGCCTAAAAATATGATGTAAAATAAATGGTAGTTTCAAGTCGTTTAAAAAACATTACCCAGTAGATTTAATAAAACACTGACATATGCTTATTCATGATTCTGTCAGAATACCATTTTCCCATAGATATCGTTCAGTAATGCTAATTCTTTCCAATGATTTATTTATATCAAATATCTTTAATTGGCTCAGGCTTTTTGATTCTCTAGAAGAGAACAACCCTATAATGTGAGTCTTACATGTAATTTAAAATTTTCTAGCAGCTATGTTAGAAAAGTAAGAAGAAATAGATGTAATTAATTTCATAATATATTTTATTTAACCTAATGTGTCCAAGTATTTAATTCTGTAATAAATGAAAAAGATCATTCAGTGGGTAATGAATAAATACAAAATATCCCTCTATATTTAAAATTGTTTAATATTCTTTTGACTTGGCTTAATCCTTGAAAGCTAGTGTGTTTGAACTACAGCTAAACTTACCCTAGATAGTCACATTCAGCATGCTAAATAAAGAGGATCCTGTAGTACTAATACCTCTTCTGATAAAACAGAAGAAATTTCAAAGGTGAGTATAGTTTGGTTTTCTAATTGCATTAAAATTGTTCAGATGTTTATGATACTTTCTTCATTTGATATAATTGGATTATAACTTGATAAAAATATGTGTATCTTACACACTCAAAACACCTATAGAAATGTGTTTAATGATAATTCTCTGTCTTGGAATATTATGGTTTTAAGTTTATGCAATTCAACTTTTATTAATCTTGTGTTTCTTTAGAGTATGACTTGACTTGTCAGTAGTAAAAATAAGAATTACAATTATAGTCGGCAATATAGTGTCTTTTTTTTTTTTTTTTTTTTTTTTTTTTTTTTTTTTTTTTTTTTTTTTTTTTTTTTTTTTTTTTTTTTTTTTTTTTTTTTTTTTTTTTTTTTTTTTGTCTTTTTGAGACAGTGTTTCACTAGGTGTTCAGGCTGGCCTTGAGCTCACTTTGTAGCCCAGGCTGGTCTTGAACTCTCAATGATCCTACTTTCTCAGCCTCCTGAGGGCTGAGATTATAGGTGTGCACCAATTACACTTGGCTTCATAGTGTCATTTTTGATCAAATGATAAGAAGTACCTGGAAGAGAGTAAGTAGGTAGAGGAAAAGGAAGGAGAGTCTAAAGACATTTTGAAAAACCAGATTTATTTCAGCTCATGTTTCCTGGTGACACTAAGCTATACAATTTTGAAAAGTGGGTTAATATTAATCAATGAAAAATAGGAGGAAATCTACTGTTATCATATGGCTCTGTAATGTCTCCCAAAAGTCCATGTAAATGAAGGGTTGGTCCTTTGGGGATACTGGATAGTGGAGGAACATTTAAAAAGTAGGGCCTAGTGAAAGGAATTTAAGTCATTTGGCCCTGCTCTTGAAAGTGGACACACCAAGCATGGCAGCATAATGTGTAATCCCAGCACTTGGGATGCTGAGGAAGAGGGGTTGCCATGAGTTTGAGGCCAACCTGGGCTGCAAAGTGAGTCCAAAGCTAGACTGAACTACATAGTGAGACCCTGTCCAGAAAAAATGAAAGAAAGAAAGAAAAAAAAGAAAGAAAGAAAGAAAGAAAGAAAGAAAGAAAGAAAGAAAGAAAGAAAGAAAGGGGACCCATGTCCCTTTCTCTATTTGGTTCTTCACCACTGTGAGCTAAACAAACCTCCCTTGCCACATACCCTTGCCCTGATGCATTGTGCCAATAGGGCCAAGCAAGCATGAGCTAAAACCTCTGTAATTGTGAGCTAAAATAAACCTGTCCTTCTTATAAGCTCAATATTTCAGATATTTTGTCATAGTAAGAGAAAGCACAGAGTCTAGCAGCAGGAAAATTTCAAATGAGTTTTGGCATTCGAAAAAGAAAATGAAACACTGAGGTGAGCGCAAAGGCACACAGTTGTATTCCGAGCTTCTTCGAATGCTGAGACAGAGGGATCACAAGCTTGAGCCCCATTTGGGTAACTCAGTGGAACCATTTCTTAAAATACAGAATAAAAAGAGGGCTGTGTCGCTGGTTCAATCTGCAGTACCACAAAAATATGAATGAATAAAAAGCAACAAAATAAAATACTGAAATATGGTCTATTTAATGAACATAGTAGAGATCTTGTGTAGGGAGATAAACATGATAAATTGTATATAACTACTTAAGTTCCTAAATGAAAACAAATCATGCATACAAATATATATATTCAGATATTTCAGTAATTTATACATAATCATCTGATCTGATTCTGTAAAATAGATTTTAAAAACATTCATAAGTTTTAAAATCAAGGACTTTACAATGTTTTTACATACAATGTATCAATATAAAAAGTATAAAATTGATCCAAAGGCTTCATGTCTTAAAGTGGTTTAGAAAACTGAATTTTATTAGTAGAATAATTGCTTTAAGTTGGTGAGGTAAATTCTCCTATGAATTGAAATAATAAAAAATTGGGAAAATTTTTATTCCATTTAACTTGTTATATTCCATATAATCATATTGCTAGATTGCAAGGAATTTTAAAGTCCTAATAGGAAAAAATATAAATCTAATAAAAATTAAAAATTAGGTTTCTAAAAGCTATTATAATTTACTCTCATACTGCAAAGTAAAAAAATTGAAAGTTCCTAACTCTTTCTTAGTAACCATAAAATAAAATACTGCATCACTTGATAATATGTTCTAACTTTGTATCTGAACTTTTGAGAAATCTTTGTATTTCAAAATATAAATATAGATTGAAAGGGTTACTAAGGTATATTTATTAGACTTATTTCCATTAAGAAACTCATGTATCTATCTAAAATTTATCAAATTAATGAATATTAAGAAAATAATTTATGATCTTATTTGCCAAGTTCACAAACCCTAAAGATTGATACTAGTATCAGAGAGTAAAAATCACTCTTTTGATCATAGAGTACCAACATTATAGAATCTTTGCTAGCACATTAATGTATGTGTAGGGAAATTTATTTGCATGATGCACAAAAATGTATTGGGTAAAGAATATAAAATCCATGTTAATATTTAACTATACCATGTTAATTTGTGATAACCACTCACTACTTTAAAAAAAAAAAAAAGATCAGTAAGACCAAATCGAAGTATCCGAAGTATCTCTCTCATGAATTTCTACAATTCTGTGACAGTTTTCAAATTTAAGAAAGTATGTTTTTATTTTAGTTTAGGAAAGTCTTATAATTTTGAAATTGGTATCTGTAGTTGTGTCTGTGAGAAAATGACTCTAGCAGCTCTAAAACCCAATTTTCTCTCTCTGTGGAAAACAGGCTTTCACAGCCCCTAAACATTGCCAACTAGTTATCCCCAAAGCACTCCAGACTAAACATGTCTCAAATGGGACTTACTGCCATATATACCCATCCCCATTTTCTCTGTATCATGTATCCCTGTTGATGTTGCCACCATTCCTTCAATGTCTTAGAGCAAAATCTGAAGCTACTGGACATGTCTTTTTACCATCAGCACTAAATTTTTCCAAAGGTTAGATAAAAAGTGATGTGAGGTAGTGAAGTGAGATAGAAAAAACTAGGGAAAGGATGGTACTTATCTTTGTCCTTTTTATTTTTTATTATATTTATATATCATATCCTAAATTTATTATTCATTTTTACAGTACATATACATACCACTTCATCATCCATCTAAAAATCAAGAAAATGTATAATCATAAGTACTAATTGTTTATTCAGCATTTAGTAAAATAAGAATAGATTTATATATGCCAGCATAATTTGCCAGAATTTGCTAAAAGACAACTGATTTTTTTTGTTTGTGACACTGTTTGGGCATAAAGCAATAAAGTTTACTAATTCTACGTTTAAGCAAAATTTCCGTGCTATATAAATAAGACTAAAATATAAATATTATTTCTTCTTTTACAAATTGTGGTTGTTTTCTTCAGATTTTCAGTGAACTGTGTTCAAGTGATGGTCATAAAATTATCAGAAAAATTATATCATCCTACTTTTGCTATACCAGACAGATTTTTCCTTCCATGCAATCATGATGAAATTCTAAAATTGCAATAAATTTCACTTTATGATTTTTCCCAGTCACAGAGGAAATGATTCTGACACAGAAACTGCTCAAGGTTTCATTAAGTATACTTCTTATTAGTTTATCTGTGTCTCTCATCCTCAAATCTTGCAAAATATTTGCTTATACAAAAAGTAGAAGAAGTCTATAATTTAGACTTTAGTCTATACTTTAACAAACACATCTAAAGCCATGATTCTTTGTGCTGAATTTAAATTTAGCTATTTGATTTCAAAATGTTTTCATTAATAAGTACCACTGATGTTCTTTAGAAGATACTAAATTTCCCATAAATTTTGTTATGGATGGGTAACTTCATTTTAACAATATATTCAGTCAATTTTAATTTTCAACTTTTCCTTTTATGAAACCTATCTGGGAAGTAGACAACAGAAAAAAAAGTCAGGGAACCTAACTGATTAATCATTTTCTCAAATGCTTTAGAATTGGATGGAAAGTTTCTGTAAGAGGGAATTGGTTTTTAGCTACCAAGTTTTGGGTTATTAAATATAACCCATTGTACTTCCATGCATGTACCTGCTAGGTTTTAACTATGAAAAAGGGAGACAGTAGAGAAACTGGAGACACTACCTTAAAGGTAATGAAAATTTGAACTGTATTTATGTCTCAATGAAAAGCAATAATTATGTTACTACAGTCTGTTAATAGATTGAAACCTTTAATACAAAAAGACATTTTGACTTGATTCAATTAAAATGTACTTATGTATTTTACATTTTACTTAATCTAACGTCACAGCAACCTCATGTAGTATATATGATGATGATAATCCAAATGAAGAGAATGAATACAGGCAAGTCTGGGGACTCTTCTACAAGCTCCCTGTTAACTGATGGCTAAACAAAGGCCTTGGTGGTCATAGGTTCAGAGATAGTCAGGAATTAAAAGAAAGATTATGGGCTAGATATTGCCCTGAAATAACTCCTACCACCCACTTGAGCTGCACAGTTCTGTAAATTATTTAGCTTCTCTGAGGCTAGCACATAATTATACTTCTTGGTGTTGTGAGAATAAAACGGGATTATGTGTCAAAAGTATACTAGGTGCTAGGTCAGTGTTTTGTCAGTATACTGCTGATAAGCAATCATTGAAAAGTTTTAGCATGGTTTTAATAAAGATTAAGTTAGATTAATATATATGAATGTCTAGTATATATAAGGACTTGTAAATATTAGATATAACTATCTAAATTCTCTAAAGTCTCTATATAAACATAGCTACTGTGATTGCCATTATTAAGTTACCAAGCCTAAATTTTTTCTAGTTAATTATTCACCCAAATTAGAAATTGTAATCATATGGCCTAACCGTAACAAACACTACTCAGGGTTCAAGCTGAGGAGAAAGTCATACATTTATGCTCTCATTTCTGAAGTTGAATGTCCCCTGCAGAGTCACATCTTGACTCTTCTCTCTTTACTTTTCTACAATTCTGCACAAAATGACATAAAAACTACTTCCAGTTAGCCTGGTTACCTTACAAAACCTGCCTCTCTCTAATTAGAACTGGTAGCACATTATATTCCCTTTCTGCTAGACAGGGGCTATTTCCTCGTTTAGGAGATTTGACACTGCCATTTCCAATTCAAAAACTCACATTTCACTGTCATGGGCCTGGTTTTGATCTTTGAAGCACCTCTTCCTAAACTGGTATTCAGACTCCTTGCTTTTAAGGGAAGGCGACCTGGTGCCTCCATCAGTTATTATTAACCTGAGGACAAACACAAATCCTGCCATGACAGATGTGGCTTGTGACATAAGCATGCTGTTGTCTCCAAGATTCCAGCATTGCCAAGCAGTCTAACAAGTACAGCCCAGCGTGCTGACTGGCACTGTGCATACAGGAAGCCATCCGGACAAAGGCTGAATCTGTTTCAAATTAGAGGAACAGAAATACAGTAAGATGATTGCAGTATGATTAAATAAATGAAAACAATTTATCAGGTCAATAAGTTGTCACACCATCTGTCACATAAATGAGACAATAAAACAGATTTGGGCTGTAATACAGTCTAATGAAATGCAAACTGGATCTAATTATTTACTTTTTGAAATTCCTTGTTTTTATTACCTTTTTGGAATGAATTTCTTAGTTTTAGTAGTTATTGTCAAGAATTGAGTCCCCTTCTTGAAGTCCTTATATATTTGCTCTTTTGTTCTCTGAAATCTTGTTTTAGAGGCACAGAACTTAGAATCTATAAATTTTTCATTCACTTGAAAATCAGTAAAACTTGAAATGCTTCCTAATAATATCATTTATTAAGAATTTATTATTTTATAGACTAAATATTTTATAGGTAAATCATATTTTATCTTCACAGCATTCAGTAATGGAATTTATAATCTTCTTGTCATAGATTGAAAAATTCTGCCTAAACAAAATTAAACAATGTAGTCAGAATGACACAAATTTCAGTGAGAGATCTAGACGTTAAACTCAGGTCTTTCACATTCTAATGATGGGTTTTCATCACTTATTTTTTTATCTAGATGCAAATCAATTTAAAAAGGTTTGAGTACCAGTAGCTCAATACTATGGAGGATTATGGAGTATAGTACAGATTCAAATTAGTGAGAAAAATATATGGGATATGATCCAGACAAACAGGGTATAATTTTTGAAACTGATCCAAGTTCAGTACCCACTCCCCTATCCTAAGTCAATAAAATAAAAATATGTAAGTAGACTCCATAAAACAAAAACCTAGATGTGTGCTTTTGAGTAAAGAAGGAAAGAAGGTATAGGCATAAATGTGCTTTGCTTAATGTGACAATCAGAAAACAAGTTTTGTTTGGATGTAGTGTAACCTGAAGATAAGTAGCAGAATCAATTCTTTAATCATTTGGATTTACATATACATACACAGTCATTGTGCCAGTTATCAATCTACATCCTGCTGCTCCAAAGCCATCCTTCTTTGCCCTGTAACAGGACCCTGTAAATGTTTCCCTTTTCCAGCTGATGCAATGACCTCACAGTAATAGATTTGAGGAATGTGGTTTGCCCCAAAGAGGTAGGCATTTCTCTTTCTGACTCAATTACTATGTCTTGTTCATTAGCTCAAACGGCAAGGGAAGGCTTCCTACTCAGCAGTCAACTTCCTTGATAGCAGTCGGTTCTTCTACTATTGTCATGTGGGGGTGTACATCCTTCCAAAGAGTTTTGCTAGCATAAACATGAGCATCTTTGGTGAGAAGCTTTCAGTAAAGTTTCCTGGCGCCCCAGTGGTAGCTTCCAGCTTTAGAATTACTCCCTTTAGTGCCCCCAACCCCACCAAAAACAATAGCAGCAACAAAAAAAGCCCTCATTATCCAGTCAGGTCCACCATTCTGTGAAAAAGTCTAGATCTCAGTCTTGGAGCTCGGAGGCCCCTCCTTATTGGTCACTTTCCCATCCCTTAGACAAAATACCCAGCACCCACAATTCAAAGGTGGACAAATTTATTTGTGTCACTGTTTCCATTGGACTGAGTCTAAACTTGTCTGGCTCCAAGGTAGAAAAAACATGGAGGAAGAGCCTGGTGGAGGACTGTTGCTTATCCCAATGCAGTCAGAAAACAGAGAAAGAAGGAGCCACAGACAAGAATATAACTTTCCAAGTCACATCCCCAGTACCCTATCTCTAACCAGGCTGTGTCTTCTAACAACATACTTAGCTACTGAATTCATCAACAGCAGGATTCACTAATAAGTATAACACCCCATGATCCAATTATTTCCCAAAGACATGAGACTTTGCAGGGCCATTTTAGATATAAATCACACCACCTTTGAGTATTCTGTCTCTCAGTGCTGGAATTGATAGTTGCTGTCAACATCTAATTATCCTTGCACTTCCTTTATCCTTAAAGTTCTAGTGCAAATCTCTACATAAATCCTTTAAGATTTCTACTGTAATCACCTCCCTTCTCAAAATTTTGCTTATTAATTTAACCTTTTCAAATATTTCTTAGTTTTTTTCCCCCTTATGTTTTAATTATGGTAAATACAAAGTGCTTCGTACCATTCAGGATGTGAAAAAGACCACTCTTTATCAAATTCAATTAGAATGCTATTCTAGATACATAAAAGAGGTCAAGACTAGCATGATATCCAGAAATGTATTCTTGCCGTGTGCTAGCCTAGATAATCCAGGAAACTGAGTGCAGAAAATAGGTGCTCATTCTTCACTTATTAAGAGAGAAAGACCATTGCAAAGAAAAAAGAGAAAGGAGAAGACCTGCAGCAAAACAAGGACACTCATAAGACTAGCAAAATTCATTTTGTTCTTATTCCTTTAATAACTTTTTTCATATGAAAATATAGAAGGACACTTATAAGCTTAGAATTTTATAACTCAGTATTACGTTGACCTTGATTTACATCCGGATAAGCAAGTCAAAGATTCTCAAAGTCTTCAATGCTCTGATTTTTCCCTGCCTGGGAAAAATCCTGGCATCACTTGATCTGACCCTGTCATCACTTACTGGTGCACAGTGTCAGTAAGAATCTTCTTCTCTGTGCATACTGGTGCTGTTGCATCCAGATTCCTACCTATATCAGTCTGGTAATTTTAGGAGTGTAGTCTTTGAGTGGAATTTCATTCTTTCAAGACAGCTTGGTTATGTCTTGATCTTGTTCAGGTCTAATACCCTTTCTACCCACACAGCCATCATGCTCTAAAGTCTTCTCACATCACAGTCTATGGAGTCCAGTGGACTCAAACACCTTATAAACTTTATTGTCTTCCAGTCGGGCGTGGTGACGCACACCATTAATCCCAGCACTTGGGAGGCTGAAGCAGGAGGGTCATTGTGAGCTCAAGACCAGCCTGGGCTACAAAGTGAATTCAAGGCCGGCCTGAACTGCACAGTGAGACCCTGTCTCAAAAACTAGGGTCGGGGGTTTAGCTCAGCAGCCTAAGCACCTGTCTGGCAGGCATGAGGTTGTGAGTTTGAGCCCTGGTACAAAACAAACAAACAAATAAAAAAATCTTTATTGTCTTTCATGTAGTGAGAGATTTATTCAACACAAGAATTCCTTCCATGTTGTGGTTATTCATCTGAAAATTTGATAGTCATCAGAAAGGACTGAAAGGGAAACTTGGACAACAGAAATGAGTCATTTTCTCATTTTTTCCAGCTAAGTCACTCATTGTGAAGATTGTGTACACACATAAACACATGCACACCACTCACACACATAAATGCAAGACAAGTTTCTGAGTGGTCAACTATCTATTTTGTTTAAAATTTGTCTTACATTTTCTACTAAACTGAATCTTAAATGTGAAGTGAAAATAGACTTCATTTCTGCCCTTTCTGCTGTGTATAAATAGCATTTTTATATAGGGCAAGAGGACAAAATATTTGTTAATGAGAAAATGAATGAATTGCCTTATTTTAATTCCAATAAATTAGACTGATTACTCTAACCACATAATTAAGAGTTTCTCTTTAAAAATAACAAATCATTGATAGTAACAAAATAAGGACTCAAAAATTGTTTACTTAGAGACTAGTTTAATCAGTCAGTTATTCAACAATATTTATTAGAAAATTCACTATGTGCCTGGAATTATAATAGATGACTGCTATTAAGAAGTTCAAAGTCCAAAAAGGACAATTGGCACATGCACAGGTATTTACCTTTCAGTTTTATAATGCCAATAGAGATGAGTTAAAATACTGAGTGTACAGAGAAAATGCAGTTATGTCACACTCTATAATGCCACAAACATAACAATCAATGCAGTTTGGTACAATTTCCAGTTAAATAATTGCCTTTCCTTAAAGGGGTAAACTCCATGATATCAGCACCTATGTTTTCTCTACAATTTTTCCAGTTACTAGGAGAGAACTTGGCATGGAACAAAATTAATTAATCACCTGAGTGAAAGAATGTGAAAGAATGGATGATACTACTATGGCTATCACTACTGGTGACTGGAGGAAAAGGTCAAGAAAACACAGATTTGTACTGTAGGAAATCAAATTCTTTGCCAGCTCAATATGATTTTGAATCATAGATGTATCATTTACTAAATAATTAGAGTAAGGCATTGCCTATATAAACATTGATTTTTACTTTAGTGAAATGGTATACTGCTACCTAACTTATAGTTTTTTTTGTGAAGATTCAGATAGCAAACATAGGTGCTTAGCACCTTACTTAAAAAACAATATGAAGTTATCAAATACCCATTAATTCATTAATATTTCTTTCTCCTATATTTTATTTTTCATTACATATAATGGAAGAAGAGGAAGTAGAAATATTTCTTTTCAATGTAAATTTGATAATAGGCTCACATTTGTGAACAACAGAATAATATGGTTCTTTAAGCTTTCTGTTGAAATAAATGGTGATGCTCATTAATACTGATACACTAACAATTCTTACAACCTGAGACTGAAGGGATCTATGTTACTATATAGTTTTATTCTTAATATTTATTTTTCATTGGTACTTATTTATATTACATGATAATAGCATTCCTTGTGGGGAGTTGGTACATGAACATAATACATATTAATTGTTTTTTCATCCCCTTCCTCTCCACTTCCTTTTCCCCCTCCCTCTCTTGATCTCCATCCCATTTGAAAAAAAAATCTATATCCCTACTTCCTATCATCTATTTTTATTTTGTTCTTTATTTATATTTTCAGTTTCTCATACAAGAGAAATCATGTGGTCTTTTTTGTGAATCTGGTTCATTTCACTTAACATTATGGTCTCAAGGTACATCCATGTTTCTACAAATGACTCAGGTTTATCCATCCTGATGACAGTAGTATTGCAAGGTGTGTAAATGCCACATTTTCTTTACCTATTCATGTGTTGATGAATATACAGACACTTCTAAGATTTAGCTCTTATAATTATGCTGCTATAATATGGGTACGCATATATCACTGTCATACAATATTTTTAATTTAGAAAGATACCCAGAAGGTAAATAAATGAGACAAAATTAATTCCTCATTTTAATTGTTTGAGGAATCTCCACAATGATTTCCGTAGTGTTTGCACCAGTTTTGATTCCCACCAAATACGCAGAAGCCTTATTTTTTCCCCTGAGCCTCACCAGCATTTGTCATTATTTGCCTTTTTGATGATTGCCACTCTCTTTTGGAGTAAGATGGATTCACCATGTTGTTTTAATTTCCATGTCTCTAATGGCCAGAGATGTTGAACATATTTTCATACACTAGTGACTTGTACTTTTTCTGTGAAAAGTCTGTTCATTTCACTAGTCCATGTTTATTGGTTTTTTTTTTTTATTTGGCAAGGGCCTAATTTTTGAGATTTTATGTGTTCCAGATATCAGTCCTCTGTCCTAGGGAATAGCTGGCAGATTTTTTTCATTCTGTATGTTGTCTCTTCACTCTGTTAGCTGTTTCCTTTGCTGTACAGAAACATTTTATTGATATGATTCCATTTGTTGATTCTCAGTACTACTTCTTGTGGCATTGGAGGTCTGTTCAGAAAGCCCTTGCCTAAAATCCTCTTCAAGAGTATTACCTATTTTGTCTTCCAGAAAAATGTTTCTGTTTTAATATTTAGAATTTTGATGTGTTTTGATTTAATTAGAACATGATGAGACATACGGCTCTAGTTTCAACATTCTGCATATAGATAGCAAATTTTCTCAGTACCATTTGCTAAAGAGGCTTTCTTCCAGTATATGCTTTTGGCCCATTTGTCAGATAGCTGAATGGGCATAGGGTTGTTTCTGTATCCTCTATTTTGTTCCATTAATCCTCATATCTTTTTGTGCCAGTTCTAAGATGTTTTTATTACTGTAACATTTAATATAGCTTCAAGTCTGGGATTCCGATGCCTTTTGCATTACTCTTGTTACGCAGGAATACTTTTGCTATTTTAAGCCTCTTCTGGTTCCATATGAATTTTAGAATTGTTTTTTCTACTTCTGTAAGGAATGCTGTTGGCATTTTGATTAGGATTGTGTTGAATCTGTATATTAGTTTTAGGATGACCATTTCGAATAGACTGGTATTACATACCCAGGAACAAGGGGCATTTTCCCATTTCCTGGTGTCCTCTTTGATCTCCTCTTTCAGAGTACAGTAGTTTTTACTGTAGAGGTCTTTTGCTACTTTGGTTAGGTTAATTCCTATATATTTATTTTTTCTCAGTGCTACTGACAATAATATTGTTTTCCTAACTTTTTAAGTGAGTTCATTATTGATGTACAGGAACCCTACTGATTTTGTAGCATGCTACATTGATAAATTTGATTATTAATTCTAGAAGTCTTTTGGTAAAAGTTTTTGATAGATTTTATACAAATGATCATGTAATCTGCAAATAATGCCATGTTTCTCCAAAACTAAAACTAACTACAGATCAAAAACGCCAACTCTAATCAGCCTATCCTTGTCTTACCTGCCAGTATAGAGTAGCCATGGAGCAAGAGAACAGCGAGGTATAATCTGCATGACGCTGGCCATCATGATAGTAAGAACCTCTATTAATTACAGCTGAAGGTTTATTTTCCAGTTATGTTTAAGGAAACTTGATAATAACTTGACTTCTTCCTTTCCTATATATATCCCTTTTATTTCTCTCTCTTGCTTGATTCCTCTGGCAAACGTTTTGAGGATGATGTTGAGCAGGAATGTTGATGGTGGACAACCTTGTCTTGTTCTTAAGTTTAGAGGAAAATCATCCAGGTTTTTCCCATTAATAATACATTGGCAGTAAGTTTGTCATAAATGGTTTTTATCGTATTGAGATCCTTCTACATCTTTTTTTCAGAGCTTTTATCCTGAATGGATGTTGGATTTTCTCAAAGGCTTTTATGCATCTATTATGAGGATCATGTGATATTTTCCCTTGCTTCTGACTATGTGATGCATTACATTTATTTATTCATGTATGTTAAACCATACTTGCATTCCTGGGATAAAGCATACTTGATCCTGAAATACAACCTTTTTGATGATTTCCTGTACTTTGCTTACAAATATCTTGCTGAGAAATTTTGTTCTGTGATCATTACAGAGATTGGTTTATAGTTTGCCTTTTTAGTTGGATCCTTATTTGGTTTGGGAATCAAGGCAGTGCTAGTTTTCAGGAGTAATTTTGAGAGTAATCCTTCCATTTGTGTTGCATTAAAGACTTTGAGGAGTTATGTAGCATTAGATCTTCCCTGAAGTTCTTGAAAAATTCAGCAGTGAATCCATTAAGACCTGTGTTTTCTCAGTTGGTAGATTTTTCTTTTATTATTTCTACAATTTCATTGCATGTCATTGAAGTATTCAGGGTTTTTGTATTTTCCTGGTTCAGTTTTTATACTTCATATGTGTCCAGAAATCTTTTTTCTGAATGCTCCAACTTATTAATGTGCTAGTTTTCAAAATATTTACTAACAACCTTCTGGATTTCAATAGTGTCAGTTGTGATTTTCCCTTTTTTATTTTTAATTATACTAAATTTGGTCTTTCCTTTCTTGTTTCAATAATATTGGCTAAAACTTTTTCTATTTTGTTTATTATTTTAAAGAATCAACTCTTTTATTCATTGATTCTGTATATTTTTTCTTCATCTTTATTCCATTGACTTATACTCTGTCTTTGTAATTTCCTTCCTTGTACTAGCTTTTGATTTGGATTTTTCTTGTTTTTGTAGGACCTTAAAGTAAGCACACAATTTGATTATTTATTTGTGCTTCCTCTGATTTTCCCATGTAGGCTTTCATAGCGATAAACCTTCTTATTGGGACTGCTTTCATTGTGTTCTGTAAGTTTTGATATTTTGTACTGGCATTAACATTTAATTGTAGGAACAATCAAATTTTCTCCTTCATTTTTTCTGTGACCCGTTGATTATCCAAGAGTATTTTGTTCAGCTTCTGTATTTTTGCATAATTTTGGTGGTTTCTTCTGCCATTGATTTTTACTTTCATCACAGTATGATCTGATAACATGCCTGGTACCAGTTTGATTCTTTTCCACTTGCACATTCTATTTTGGCTAATATGTGTTCTATTTGGGGAAAGTTCCACGTGCTGGCAAGAAGAATGCATATTCTGTTGTTGTCAGATGGAACACTCTTTAGTTATCTATTAAGCCCACTTGTCTGAACATTTTCTTCAGTTCTGATATCTTTTTTTTTTAGTAGTTTATCTATCCATTTGTTACAGTGAGATATCGAGATTTCCTACTCTAATTCTGTTTATCTGATTTTTTATGTGCAGTTGTACTTATTTTGTGAAGTTGGGTGCATGGTTGTTTGGTCCATATCTTATAAAAACTGCAATCTCTTCCTGTTGATTGGTTCCCTTAACCAATATATGGTGATCTTCTTTGCTTCTTCTGATCAGTACTGGTTTAAAGTTCACTTTATCTGAGATTAGTATACATAGTCCATGTTTTATTTTTTTTTTCAGATTGCCAGTGCATGGAGTATTATTTTACATGCTTTGATTTTTAGCCTACGATTTTTTTTCTGGATTAATTGTGTTTCTTGTATATATCATACCACTGGATTTTGTTTTTTGATCCATTCTGTCAATCTGTCTTTTGTTGGAGAACTGAGACCATTCACTTTGAGAGTTATTACTGAAAGACTAGGAATTTTTCCTGCCATTGAATGTTGCTGATACCCTTCTTTTTTCCTTTTCTACTTAACTGCTCATCCTACATAGTGTATTCATTTAGTTGGATGTTTTGACTTATTGGGTTCATTGTATCTTTTCAGAATGTTCTTGAGAATTTTTTGGACTGATACTTTAGTGGTCATTAATTTTCTAAAATTCTCTTTAACATGAAACTACCTTATTTCTCCATCAAATTTGCAAGATGCTTTTGCAGGATATATTACCCTGAGTTAGGAATTATTTTCTTTAAGGGCTTTAAACACTTCATTCTAACCTCTCCTGTCCTTTAAAATTCGTATTGAGAAGTCTCCTATAATTCTAGTGAGTTTAGCTTTACAAATCATTTGTTGTTTTTCTCTAATAGACTTTAAGAGCCTCTTCTTGTGTTGGATTTCTTAGATATTGACTATTATGTGTCATGGTGAGTTCTTTTTTGACCCTGGTTTTTTGGAGTTCTGTATGTCTCACTTCTCTGTAT
This sequence comes from Dasyprocta punctata, assembly GCA_004363535.1. Taxonomy (NCBI): domain Eukaryota; kingdom Metazoa; phylum Chordata; class Mammalia; order Rodentia; family Dasyproctidae; genus Dasyprocta; species Dasyprocta punctata. Next base: position 47,608 of record RJWM01001982.1, on the reverse strand, counting down.
ACTAAATTCTTTCCCCATATTTAGAGTTTTCTGTTATTTCAGCAAATGGGTTTTTATGCCATTTGTGCTGTCTTTGATTTTTCTGTAATTCCAATTCGTTTTAGATTAGTCTCCTTTGTGTCATCTAGCCTCCATTTGATCCATTTTTTCATATTCTCTCATTTTTATGGTATCTCTCATTAACTGGTTAATGACAGCCACCCTATCTTCCAGTTCTGATACTCTTCTCATATTGGTCACATCTATTGGCTATGCTGCTGATATAATTTTTAACCTCCTGAGTTTCTGTTCAGTACTTTTTTATAGACTAATTCTTTTCTATGCTTGGCATTTATGTTTTGTGTCATTTTGTTTAGCTTAAACAAAAAGCTGTTTTTTTCTGTAGTCTCACTAACTGTTTTGTTTTTTAGGACCCTTATCAGTTTAGCTAGATCTCCTCTGCTCATCAGACACCTCACTGATCTGGTCTTTCTGATCTCTTCTGTAATGCTTTCAAGTATTTTAGCTGTGTGGCTTTTGATTTCCTCCTCCTCACTGCCCCATGGACTAGCTTAAGAAATCTGGAAGTTTTGGGAGACATTTTTTGTTGCCTTGTCTTCTCTTGTTTCCATTTTGTTTGTTTGTGCTAAGACTTGTAATATTTTTATAGTGGAAAACTTTATTGCTAGTGTGGAGGACTAAGTATTTAGTGCCTGCTTTTCAGAGATGCCCAGGGTATGATTAATTATAAGCTTTTGCCTCCATCCCAGAATCCAACCTACTCTGTTTATTTGAGTGGGAAGCTTCAGTGTACTTGATGTACTACCTGATTTTCTAGGAATGGGCCAAAGTATTGTTAATGATACAAAGCCAATATACATATTACATACAGAGAAATCCAGTTAACAGCAACAAGTATTCACCTTGAGTGTAGTAGTAAAATCAGCAACACAATAGCACCAAGAACAATCTAGACATTGGCATATTCTATGAACCATAATGTACCACCTTTATTAACCACAGAAAAGAGATGTATAATCATACTGTAAACACTAATGCAAACCAAATATTGACCTATAAGTAAATATTTACTACCTGTAACACCTTTACCTCCATTATCAATAGAATAATATTTAACTCTAAAATAATAGTTAACTATCTAGAAGTTTATAAAACTTAATGATTGTATTAGTAAGAAGGGGACACAGAGAATGAGAAAAGTAAAATTTGAAATATTAATCAATGGAAGATAAGAAGGAAGAGAGACAATATGATAGGAGCTACTGTTGAGAAGTAAATTAATAGCATTAGATAACAGTAACAGAATTTAATGCCAACACTTTCAGATCCAACTTCCTCTGTAAGCTATACTCACTTTGCCTGATTTCACATTATGTAGAACAGAGCCTGGGTCCTTCCTAAGCAGAGTTTAAACCTCTCAGAGGGTTTATGTCTAACCTGTACCCTCTCCAGAGCTTACTCCTGTGGCTGTCTCTTACCCAGTCAATATGGGAATGTAACACTGGAAACCCCGAAGTAGATTTATTCTACAGTTTCATGTTTGAATATTTTTTTTTGGTACCAAGGATAGAACTCATGACCTCATGCTTGCCAGGCAGGTGCTTGTTCTACTGAGCTAAATTCCCAGCCCTTTACAGTTTCATGTTAAACAACTCATCCCCAAACTGTATTAAACACTCTGGCAATATGGTTCTGTATTGGGTTTCTTCTACTTCAGCTTTCTGTGAAGGAGTCACTTTTAGAGAACAGCCCAACATTATGTGTATTGTTTATTATAGTATTAGTCTTTTCGTGGGGCTAGGTCTGTTATTTCTCCCTGAATGTATGGACTTTACAGTGCTTTTCTTCTTTCCTCAGACATCGATTTTATCTATAATTGGGTTGCTCTGTACCTCTGCTGTCCAGGATTGAGAAGGAAAAATGTTCAGAATGGGCTTGAAGTTCATAGCTGGTTGTGGCCAGGTCTGTAGAATCTGCAGGCATGAAGATGGCTGGGGGCAAGCACCATGCATGAGTGGGTTCCTCCGTCAGTGTGGAGCACACAGGTGGGCTTTTCCATTCATACAGGACACCAAGGCCCTTGTTCAGTTTTTATATGAAAACTCATTAATGGCAAATTACATGCAACTTCTTCAATTAAAATTTAGTTTACTTAGTTGTGACACTGGTTTCAAAGACTAAAATGATTGTCTTTTAAATTGAAAACCTTAGAAAATATAAATACTTTTTGTCCCAACTATTGTTATTTTAAGAACTTTTCCAAAGAAGAAACTATTGGGATTAAGAAATAATTTCAAAACAAGTTTGTTCATGTAAGTGGTAATTAATAAACAGATAAAAATTCAAATATCTAACAATAAGAATTAGTTAAATAAATTAGGATTTACTGGGATGAGTAAGTAATATTGTTGGGTCTGGCGATGCACACCTGCAGTCCTAGCACTCAGAGGCTCAGGCAGGAGAATGGCCATGAATTTAAGCCCAGTCTAGGCTACATAGAAAGTTCAAAGCCGGCCTGAACTAGGTAGCAAGATCCTCTCAAAAAAAGTAAGTAATATCAATAAATATGATGGTATAGAGAATATTAGTGATGTGAAGTAGTACTTTTAATGTAGTAAGAAAATAGCTGATCTGTGTACAAATTCAGTACATCGTTACGGCTTAGTTGTTAAATCTGCTCCCTGCCCCCCGCAATCTCATGTTTGGAAGGTGATCTGATCATGCAAGTGCTGTCCTCATTGGTGGATTCATTCATTGATAAATTCAGTAGCAGAACATGTTGTCAGAAGGTGTGGCTAAGTTATAGGTCATTCAGTGGAGACATGACCTAGAAGTGTCTATACTTGTTCCCAGCTCCTCGCTTCTCTCTCTTCTTTCTAGTTACCATAGTTGAGAATGTTTTCCTGGGCTATGCCCTTCAGGCCTCATGTTTCTACCCTGGAGCCAACCAACAATCAACTGAAAATAAATTTCTCCTCCTCAAGCTTTAGATGTCATGCATTTTGTCCCTTTAATGGAAAAATGACTAAGACAAATTCTGTTATCAGAAATGTTGGATTGTTGCTGTAACTTTATTTGGTTTTTTGGTTCAAAACCTTTAGAATTTGTTTGTGGGAGGAGTTTGGAAAAGTTTAGAGGAGTGTACTAGAAAAACCTTAGAATATTGTGAGCTGTACTTGATGTGTAATACTGTTCAGAGCTATAAACCAGATGCTGATAATGATGTGAACAGTAAAGGTTGGGTTTAGGAGGTCTCAGGTGGGAGATAAGGGTTCTATTGGTAGTTAAACTCAAGATCATGTATGTTACATTCTGGCAGAAAGTTTCTTTACATTTTTCCCATGTCCAGAGACTTTTCAGGAGGTAGAGCCTAAGGGCCTTAAACTAATCTAATAGAGACCATTTCAAAGCATCCCAAGGTTCAGACAGTGACAGTGGGGCTGCTGGTTGCTTGTAGTCAGTCCTGCAGTAAAAATCCAGAGCAATGATAGATGCAAAAGATAGAAAATTTGAGGTTTTGTCAGAAAGGAAATGCCTGCAAAATTTGGGCAAAATTGGGGGCAATGGAGAGATTTGTTAAAAAAAAAAAAAGACTGAAAAGAAGTCAAATACTTTGCATCAGTAGAAAGAATGGCTTGAAAGCATATCAGGCATCAGTAAGCCACACCATTTGTAGAGTCAAGGGTACAAAAGTATAATCCTTCTGTTTGAAAAAAGATCCCCTGCTTGAGGTGTGCTCCCCAGGAAATTATTTCTCCAGGATTCTTTTCACAGTGTTCAGCCACCTAGGCACTCAGAGCCCTCTGCAGCCATGGTACTGCTGGAGCTAGCAAGAGACCTTGGTGTCATCCCCTTGTAGCTGGCTTTACTTGCCTGCAGAATGAAGAATTAGGGGGTCATTGAGGTTTCCATCCAGATTTCAGAAGAAGGTATGGTAAGACAGGTAGTGTGCCCCTGAGATGACAGTTCATGAAACTGTGAAAAGCCTAGGAAGTCGGAGATGCTAGGAATGTAGAACATCTGCTACAGAAAACTGCAGGCAGGGAATAGAGCTATCCCCAAAGAGAAGACCTGAAGACTGGAACTGACAGTGTCACAGGAGTAGTGTTGCCCAACCCCTTCTCTACAAATTGCCCCAGGTGCTGGACATGGAAATACAGTATTTAATGTTTGTCTTGCTCAGTTACATCTTGCTTTATCACAAACCTTTCTAACCTATTTTTTTTTTCCTTTTGGAATGGAATGTTTATCCTGTACCATTTGCATTTGACTATTTTTTTAGGTTTTACAGTGGCTCACAGGTAAGTGTTTGCCTTTAGTTTCAGTGAAGACTCTGGACTAGGACTTTCTAGCATGCGGGATTTGTCAGGAATTTGGTGACTCTTAAAGACAGACTAAACATATTTTGTGTAATGAAATGCACATAACCATTTTGGGGTCAGGAGATGAATACTATGAGTTAGAGCTAAAATGTACCACCAAGGTCTTGTGCTTTTGGGAGCATTCATTGATGAGTTCAGTAGCTAGTTGTGCTGTGAGGAGGTGGGACCTAGTGCGAGCTGTGTCCTGGAAGGATGTCCTTTTATATTACCGTCTCTTTTTCTCTCTACTTTCTAGTTCCCATGTGTTGAGTACCTTTAATTTCTCTACTCTGACATTCTGTCTCGAAGCTAACCACCATGGACTGAAATATGAGCCAAAATAAACCTCTCCTCTAAGTTGTGGGTGTTGGGTATTTTGTTCCAGCAATGGGAAAGTGACCAAGATACACATATAAATGTATATGGGTTTGTGTGTATATGTGCCCATGCATTTATATGTAGGCAAATGACAATGTTTGTAATCAAAATGTTACCAATTATTGAATAAAAACAAAACAATTTTGATTTTTCTGGTTAACTTTTCATGATTAATTCATACATACTTGATTATATGCTACACTTTTAAAATATACCATACTACTACTTTCAGATTTGTGACTCAAGAATTTAAGGCTTTAGTGAGGACGTGTTAACATTTTTTTCCTCGAAAGCACTGTTTTATTTTATTTTTGCAGCACCAGGGATTGAACTTACAACCTCACTCCTTCTAGGCAGGTGCTTAAACTGCTGAGCCAAACTCCCAGCCCTGGTTTTTTGAGGCAAGTTCGCACTATGTAGCTCAGGCCAGCCTCAAACTCACAATGCTCCTCCTACCTCAGCCTCCCAAGTGCTGGGATTAAAGGCGTGAGCCACCACACCGGGCTTCAAAAGTACTATTTTAAAAGGCATAAGTAAACAACAATTGGCACCTAATTGGATGTTCAATACATTTTTATACAGTTAAATACCACACCTATAAATCCTAAATTTGTAAATTCTAGATTTGTAAATTGATTTCTTTGTTTCTAGAGTTTTTAGATTAAAATTTACATAGAGCTGAATTGACTATACTGAAAAATTTTTTGAGCAGGACATATTACTTTCTTATAGGTACAAATGGTTTGTTGAATAGGCATCTATGTTTGGCAAAAGTGTTCACCCTCAAAAAAAAAAAAACCCACATTCTAACTTCTGGAATTATTGATTTCCTTGCCTTGCATAGGCAAAGAGAAATTAAAGTTCCAGATATAATTAAATTTTTTGATTAGCTGATTTTAAAACAGGGATATTATTATGGCTTATCTGGCAGGCCCAAAATAAGGGTCCTAAAAGTGAATGAGGGAGATAATTCAGGTGATGAAAAGTGATACCTGATCCTTCTGTGTGGGTTTTGAGGCTGTATGAAGGAAGGCATGAGCAAAAGAATGGATTGATAAGCTTCAAATACTGGAAAAAACAAGAAAGCAGATTCTCTCCAGCAGCTTCCTGAGGGAAGCAAGACTTGTAATATCTTGACTTTAGGCCAATTAGACCAATCTTAAATTATACAAAAGAGAAAGATAATAAATTTGAGTTTCTTTGATAATAAATGTGTATGCAATAATTTATAGCAATAACACTAAACTAATATATCTCAAAGTTAACAAATATAAATTTTTTTCCTTTTCAATTCTGCTCTTTCGGAAGTCTTTCCCACTTTGAGAAAATGGCACTTACATTTCTCCAGCTACAGAAATTATACAACTTTGAGCCAACCTTATCTTTTCCTCTTACTTTAAATCTACAATGATTCTAATTAGTTTCACCCTCTAAAATTCATCTAGAATGAATGGGCTTCTCACCATTTCTACCTGTATCAAGTTAGTGACAAGGATGGTTTTCTCAAAGATTACAATAGTAATTTTGGCTTCACCATTTTCTTAGAGTTACAATAGTAATTCTGGACCCTTTTCCTATCTGGCTACACTGCATCATAAGTTTTTGTGATTGGAAATATTTTATATTTCACAATACAACTTTCTATGGCTTTTATTCTTAATGAAATAAAATAGCTTTGATCATGTCCTACAAGGCCCTACATGACTTGGTCTCCAATCTCATTCTTTACATTTTGTTAATATTGTACTGTGCCAGACATATGGCCTTCTTGTTCCTTTTATAACTCTCGAAGCACGTGCTTGCCAAAGTATTTTCCATTGCTGGTGGAATGCTGTCCCCAGATATCCACCAACATTTCTACTTCCATCACTTCCTTCTGATTTTCCTGACTAACAGACACCCTGCTTTCTCATCACTGTGCCGCCACGTCTTATCTTATTTTTCTCTTGGTACTTAACCACTATCATCTGTTTGTTTGATCATAATTGCTATCAGAACAGAGATATGGTGTATGTTTTGCGATTTTTCACTCTTACACTTCCCCCCATTAAAGCAGTGTCTGCATTCTAGGCAGTGCTCAGTAGAGTTTTTTTTTGACACAAGAAAGAATCTATGCTTCACTTTTCATTGCACTGTCTATCTGCTCCTTAGTCATCAGTCAACTACTTTGCAAAACTAGATGCAGTAACATTTGGCACAATAGATCTATGATTTGCATTCATGAGAGTGAGATCATGAAACTAATGAAAAAGATATAAAATTAAGCAACAAAAGAAGCCCAGCTTTCAAGTTATGTCAGAGAATGTCCTCTGAGTCCAAAGTGTGCAGTCAAATGCTATGTAATTCTGCCCCTCATATGCTGTGTTGTTCTGGGCAAGATGCTAAGGTTTTTGTGTCTCCAATTCCCTATCTGTAAAATAAAAATAATAATAATATCTGTCTCATAATGTTACAAGGATGATTGAATGTTCTAGTGTCTCATAATGCATTGAATCAAATGTGGCACATCATAAATTCTATCTGAATTTTTTTTTTTTTTTGGTACCTGAGATCGAATTCATGACCTCACATTTGCCAAGCAGGTGCTTATGCTGCTGAGCTAAATCCCCTTCTATCTGAACATTTTGGAAATAAACAAAGAAGACTTATTTTTCTATTTATTTACATTTTTCAGACTATAGCAAAAAACATCTTCCAACTTTGGAAAGTGTAATGCTGAAATTAAGCCTACCAAGAAAAACAGTTTCTACAGCTCAGTTGTAAGATAATTATACTTTTGAATATCAATGTAAAACACACATAAATCAAATATTAATAGTTTGCCTATTTAAGGTATGTTACAAAATAATAAAGTGTGTTTAAAACTTGGAGAGTAATGGTAATAAATTGGCATAAAATCTATTATGTTAAAGGAAAATTGATTTTTATTGGTGATGAGGGATATTTTAAAAAATTGAATTTTATCCTTGGTAATGGAGAAAAATATTCAACAGTTCCAAATTATCTTTTGTTCTGCATTTTTCACATGTATGCTACACTTTATTCAAAATGTGGAGGCAGAAAAACAGGTAGTGAGAGAAAAGTCAATTTAATGTAATAAAAACAAAATATCTGTGGTAATTTAATAAACAATATTCACTTAGCACTTTGTACAAGATTCTACATAAGCTGGAATGTTTTATCTTGATGAAAGAATGTAGACAATTTTCTAAGAGTCTAAAGTTACAAAATTTGCATTAAATTTGTATAAATATCACAATTATATGGGAATAAGGTTATAGTAAATTTACTCAATTGTACTAAAATGCTTATTATAAGAATCATTGGGAGGCATAACAATCAATTTTACTCTTAAATTTTTTTGGCTTCATTCATTGCTACTAAAAAGTTCTCAGTCATGGCTGATTATTAAGCTTAACTGATTCTTGCTCCAATTCAGTAATTTGAGATCAATCTGTATTATTATTTCAAAAATTCTTTTATTAAATTTATTTTTAAAAATTACAAATGTAGCATTTCTTCTTTTAAATAATTTAACAAAAGGCATTATTAAACTACTCTAAGCGGACCTTCCCTCTCCCCCAGCAATCAATGTCAATGACTGTATATCCAGCATCTGTTTCTTTTGCATCTTCTCATGGAGTACTGCTTTTATTTTGTGATACTTGCTTCTTCTTCTAATCTGCTTACCCAAGAAAAAGCTAATTGTATCTCAAGCCTGGGGAGTTCACATGTTTAGTCAAAGTCAGAGTTTTTAAACTTTTTTTGTCCCAATATCTCTTGTATTTTCTAGAAGTGTTGAAGATTCCAAAAATTTTATGTCACATTTTTATTATTATTGAAAGAGATCTTAAAATACTTACTAAGGATAGTAACAATACACTCATCTTATGTTGACAGAAGTAACATTTTTATGACAAAATGGATATCATTGACCTCCAGATGTTCTCTTAGTTTGAAAACTGCTGGTTCAAAATATTAAGCACCTCCATTTAATGACTGAGGGACTCAAAAGCACATTTGGCGTTTTAACATTTTTCCAGCCATGTGGTTTGGCCACATTATTAAAATTTTGACTCATGAATCTAGAGGCAAACTTCACTCAGGACTTCTGAGAAATCAGCTTGACTTTTAATGCAAAATTAAACAAAAGAGGGCGTCTGTTTCTTGGGGTGTTGTGACAGATAGAAGGCAGCTGGTTTGCCTAGGATGGCTTTAGTTTATGCCCCCTTTCTTAGAACAGTAGTAGTACTATGTTTCACATTTAAAATTTCCCATTTTAATTGATAAATTCTAGGAATTTAGTATCAAACAAAGAATTGCAACTGTTATTTTGCCAGAGTGAAGGAAGCATAAAGAAGGCAAAGCTGTTGATCCTCAAAGTCACCTAAGTGGAAATAATCAAGGAAATCATGAGGGCAACACCAGAGAGAGTGACTATGAAAACATTCACCTAAGACTGGATTACTGGGATATATTTGTATTCTAATCTATTTCCTCACTAATGTATTCCTCAAAATTATTTAGAGTTTGGATTGTAGCATTTGTGACTGGAGACAACCTAATTTATTGCTAAACTTCCACATCTTCAAGTGGAAGGGGGTAACAGCTTGATACGTGTTCTTTCAGTGTTCACCTTTACTATATAACCTGTATATTCATTTACATATATTTCACCTAATAGTTTTAGGGCTGAAATTTTGTTTTTACAAAAATGAAGTTGCTACACACATATTTAATGACTTAGAAATTTCATTCATTTCTACCGTTTCATAATATTTCATCATGGAAATATACCAGTGTTTTCCATTTGTTCTTTGGCATAGAGGTTCTTTCCAGATTTTGCTACTGCTAAAAGGTGGAAATCACCATTCTTTGTCTTTTATTTTATGATAAAGTAGACTCCTACATCTGGAGTTGCTTCATCAAGGGTTATATTGGGATTATTATTCCTAAAAGACTATGAAAGACTTTAAATGAAAAATAATGAGATAAAGATTCCAAGACATACAAAATGAAGCTTGAGTAAGTACTAAATTTAGCAGCGGCACACTGGAGAAGGAGAGACATTTGCAATTTCCCTTATTGATATCTTTTGTTGTCACTGACATTGTCATTACTAGTTTCCTGTATGTTTCTGGAAGGAAATCTAGATGGACAATGAGAGAGAATACAGCTCATTCATTTTGAAATCCTTGTTTCTCTTGGCATAGCAAGGAAACAGATTTTATGTTAGACACAATCAGTAGCTACATATGAAATACTTATTCAGATATCATATTTTATTTAGGATTACAAGGGCTATTTTGTCAGGGACTGAAAAATCACTCTATAAATTAAAATAGAATGTAGAAGATTAAACCCTTTAAAACTTTGTTTTTTGTTTTCATTACTTTATGAGGCATATAAGAAGACATAGATTTAGTAGTGCCTGTATAACAATTTCTCCTGATATTGATAATTTATATAACTGCTTATAGATGAGTTTAAAAAAAAGATCAGAAACTGAACATCAGATTGTTCTATCACTACCTGTATCAGTTATATTAGAGAAACAGATTTGATAATAAAATATGTATCATACTTAAAGGTTTTACAATGTGAGCTCATAATGGTCACCTATGGAGTCAGGGTGGAAGAATGGGAAGGGCCACGTGCATTCTGGAGGTGGTCAGCAGTCAAAAGCCTGGTACTTACTGTAGATTCCAGTGCCATTTCATGGTGGAAAGATGGATGGTAAGTACTGGCAGGTTGAAGGGTCTGTACTGGAAGAGTGGAGAGAGATGTCCAAAGGCAAAGTGAAGCTTAGAACTCTTCTGAAAAACCACAAATGAGATGTTCTTCTTTGTTTCCTTTTTTATTCCATCCAGGCTACAAGCCAACTAATTGGTACTATCCACACCAAAGGCAGGTCTTCCTTCTTCAGTAAGTTGAGCATTCATGCACATCCGCAACAGGGCTAAACTAACCTGTTAGGTGTTTCTCATTCACGTAAACACCACAATTATCACATTATCTGTTAAAAAATGCTGTGTTCTGGATTATATAGTGACATCCTCTCTGTTAAAGAATGGGAATAATCTCTCTGTCTCTCTTTTTCTCTCTCTCTTTTTCTTTCTCTGTCTCTCTGTCTCTGTCTGACTTTGTTGATCTCTGTCTCTCTTTCTCCTCCCCTCTCCCCTGAAATACTGAATATAGTACACAGAGCCTTCATACTGAGTAGCATTACAGCATTATTTATCTAGCTATTCAGTTATTTAGTTTTGTTTTTGAGAGAGGATACCACTAAGTCACTAAGCTGCCAAGGCCCTGGGATTGAATTTATGATCATTTTACCTTACTCTTCCAGAGTACTGGGATTAGAGAATGAATATCACCCATCTAGCTCTGTTTTTGCCCCTTCAGTATGGGATAAGTTTTTTGAGAAGACAGGCAAAAGAAAGTGGAGGTGGAGATTATGTATAAAAAATAATTCACCAATCCATTTGAATACTTATATTCTAATTAAATTATGTAAGCAATTTATCCAATCAGCAATCCATTTGTTACTCATAAAGATCAAAGATTATTCAATAGTTCTATTTACAGATTTTGGAGGTATACAATTGCCATGCAATTTATTAAAACTAGCTCAAGACATAGAAAAGGAGCATTTAATGATAAAAATATTTGTGCATACTACAATGCTACTTTGAGTATTTCAATTAATGTATTTATATAAACATAAAATACATAATCTTGGCATGACATCAAAAATATAAATAGTGGAATGCTTCCCTCTTACCCTTCCATTGTTTTCAAGAGCACTGCCTTTATGAAACACTTTTCTAGAGATAGACAGGAAAATGGATACATAGCATTACTGCTTATCTGGCAATATAGACTTTGATTTTAGTAAAGTATTATGCTTGTCCTTACTTAATGTTCCAGTGCATAATTCATTACATCCAGAGCATTCACAGTAGTTCTTTTTGAGCAGTTAATTATACAATTAAATCATTCTCTTACTTTTAGACATCTCCATTTTTCTCTATTTTAATCACTAATTGCAATTAATATCTTTGTACATGTTCTGTTATATGTAGAAACATTCTAGAACTCAAAGGATGTGTATGTTTTAGCCAGGTATAGTGATATCCACCCAGCATTCAGGAGGCTGAGGCAGGAGAATCACAGTGAGTTCAAGGCCAGTCTGCATTCCATAGCAAGACCCTTATCCCAAACAAACAAATAAACCCAAAGCAAAAATGTTTTACACTTTGACAATAATAAAAGATTGCTATCTATATAAGATGAACCAGTTCCACAGATAGTGTGTGTGTTGTCTGCTTTTTGATATTTGCAAATCTGCTAAATAAATGGTATCTGACAATTTTTCTTATTTCCATAAACATAAATAAGATTGAGATTCATTTTGTGTGCTTAGCAACTTTTTTTTCCCTTGGTTTTTGGTCAATTTGTTGTACTACTATATATTAAATAAGCTAGCATTCTGTGAATAGTACTTACAGTAAATGTGAAGTTTAACCATTTACTTCAATCTGTTTATGGACTAATGATTTTTACTCCACAGAAAGGCACTGCCATCTTCTTCATATAGCACATTACATGTGGAATCAGTACATAGATGATAGATGGAGAGATAAATGGATATAGAGATACAGGTACAAAATACAACATTTTAGATATCAATAGATTTACTCTCTATATTTATCTATTTTTTGGAATTTTTCTAACACTCTTTGAGTTTAGGATTATTCACCAAAAAAGTCAATTGGTGAGAGGAGTTGTGAGACTTCAGCAATATGTATATAATCTAGTGTAACTATTTAAATTTATTTCTTTTACTTTACATAACAGGAGTTGATTTTTGTGAAAATAAAACCAACCAAAGTACAGAAAAGACATCAAATTAAATAAACTTATACCTCAAAACACTGCTAACAACATCATTGTAGTGGGTTTTCCTCAGAAGGCACTTGCATTAGGATGTGCATTCAGTTGTTATTTGGTAAATGGAGCATATTCTCTGAAATGCTACAACAAAAGAAAATTGTAGGTGTGTTTTTTTTTTCTCTTCACCATGTTTTCTGATCTAGTTTCCACTAATTAAGCAGTAATTTAGGCCCTTAAACTTTGAAGTTTCACTCATTACCTGGTTTCTGTAAGTCAACAAAAGACAACATCTAAAGCCCCAGTGTTGGACCGTCACTTTGGTGACTGCTAATTGAATGTAATTACTTTATTTTGTGCCAGGGTTCATACTTGTAACGCTGCCTTGTAATAATTTAAATTGTCTGCATACTGCAGGGGTACTGTTTGACGCCACAGTGGAGACTGTCAGGCAGCCACTGGGCCTTGGAAGCAAAGTCAAAAGTGAGGAGACATTGTCATTTGGCTACCTACTCATTAGCTGCCCTCTCTGACTGTCTGTTGTTTTGAGTGGACAGGATGTGTAGTGACTGAATTTTGCCCCTAAAAATAGCTGGGAAAACATGCATTTGGGATGTACAGTAATTGGTTGCTTAGTTGATCACAGATATTTTTAAAGACCTTGGGGGAAAGGTAAGATATTTTTAAACCATGAAATACCATATTCTCTCTCTGTGTGTCTCTCTCTATAAAGAGAGAGGAAAACAGAAAAGAAGAGCTATAATAATAGGACAAAAATTCAAAAGATAAAATTAAAATTTATAGTTCTCCTTCCTTATCTCATTTAAGGAATTTGGAGAATAATATGCTGTTAAAGAATAAAGTCAAAAGTTCTTGCTAATTCCCCAGTCTAATAATTTGGCAATCACCTTGCTTCCAACAGAAATTATCAACACAAGCAATAATAACCATAATAATGATAACCCCCCCACACACAATTCCTCCTTCTTCCTCATTTTAACTGCAAGTTACAAGAATGTTTACTGTAGAAGGGGAAAATTACAAGCCTGTAGCCTTTAACAAGCTTTGGAATACTTCTCTGACCCACACACTAGGTGTAATCCAGGCTGAAATTTTGCTTCTACTTAGGTGATTAATCATATGTTGAATCTAGTCTCACTGGCTCTAATAATAGGGCTTGTCTTTGACTCTTTATAGACCTGAGAAATAAGAGGATCTTCCTTGAGTGTCAGAATTTTCCTTTCTTGTTAATGGTGCCAGCCGGTCTCTACCACTGGAAGTTAAAGTTAATGTGGGTCTTTCATTCTCAAATTACATTCAAGATTAGAAAGAAAAAAAAGTACTACAGTTCTAAAAGAAAGGACAAAGTGCAGGGCAACAAGAAAAGATGCTTGAAAAATATTAAGTAAATTGGATAAAGTTAATTGTACATATTTGATTTACTTGAATCTCCTACAATTACTTCATGATTGTTGGAAAAATAAAGCAACTATCGAAGTAATAAACACTAATTATTTCCTGTTATGTGTGTGGTTAGTGTGTGTTTTATTAGACAAAATTTGAGAACCATAAAATTCACTTTTGAAAGTCACAATTCGAAAATTTTGAGTATATTCATAAACTTATATAGTCATTATCATTATCTAATTTCACTACATTTTCATCACCTTGACATACCCATTAACAGTAACTTCCCATTCACTTCTTCCCACACCAATTCATGACAAATTCCTGTTTTTTTCCTTTCTGTCTCTAAGAATTTGCCTATCCTAAATATTTGATATAAGTAGAATTAAAGAATATGTACCTTTTATGACAGGTTCTTTCACTTCATGATATTTGCAAGGTTCATCCATTTTAAGCATGTGTCAGTACTGCATTTTTTTCAGATCATTTTCTCTATTAGTGCATGTTTTTAGTATACAATGCTTGCATTCTTGGTGGGGCGTTGGTACATATACATAATACATACTAAACCCTTTTTGCATCCCCTTTCTACCCTCCCCCACCATCTCTGAACCCTCAAGTTTAAATATCGCATGATTTCTTTTATATGAAAAACCCGAATTATAAATAAAGAGCAAAATAAAAGAGGTAATAGGAAGTAAAGAGATAGGGCTTTTTTGATGAGGAAATGCATCCATGTACTGCACGGTTTTATACCTAAATAACATTCCATTGTATAAATGCATTGCATTGTGTGTATCCACTTAACACTTGATGGGAAACTAGGTTGTTTCCACCTTTTAGCTATTTTTAAAACTACTCCTATGAATATTGATATGCAAGATTTGGTGTCAACACAGAATTTTCAGTTATCTGTGGTGTATTCCTAGGCGTGCCATTACTGAGTAATATAGTAACTTGATGTTTAACTTCATGAGGAACTGCTGAGATGTTCCAAAGTGCTTACACCACTTTAAATTCCCAGGAATAATCTATGAGGGTTCCAAATTCTTCAAATCATCAGTAAAATCTTGTTATTTTCTTTTTACTACTGTTATCTTAGTAAGTAGCAAATGTTATTTCATGGTTTTGATTTGTATTTGCTTCTGTTGTAGTCAGGGATAGCAAGGCAAAGAATTACATACAGGACACAAGATTTATAGTACTATTTATGATAGTCACCCCAAGATTCAAATACAAAAGAAAGAGTGCGGGAAATCTGTCCACACATTAAAGACCTAGAAAATCCAGCCAAGGGCCCGGATCCCACAGCAATAGCCTGCATGAGTTCAGTTGAAGACCTGGAACCCATGACAGGGCCTTCCAGTAGCCCATCTGGAGCCTAGAACCCATAACAATTGACCCACATAAGTCTATTTAATAGATCTTCGCTGAGAAAGTCCAAGGGTCAGCAGTGGGAGCCAGAAAGTCGATGCCAGCAGGATAAAGGATCTGTGTCAGTAGGTACAAGTGTTTGTTGACCATTTTCCAGGAAAAAAATGTCTTTTGAGTCTGTTGTTCATTTTTTTAATGGGATTATTAGTTATTGTATTTTCATTGCTGAATTGCAATTATTTTCTTCTATTTTCATTGCAAATATTTTCTTCTTTTCATTGTTGAATTTGCAAATATTTTCTCCTATTTTCTGGGTTGCCTTTTCTCTTTCTTGATAGTGGTACTACCCAAAGTATCTATTTTTTTATTATTTGCATATGCTTTTGGTGTCTTATATAAGAAATTGTTAACTAAACCTAGCTTGAAAATGTTTACTCCTACAATTAATTCGATGAGTTTTTATAGTTTTAGCTTTCACATTTATGTCTTTATTCCATTTTGGCTTAAATTCTTAAGATAGTGTAGGATATAAATCCTACATATTCTTCTGTACCAGACTATCCAAATGACCTAGCACCATTTAATGAAAAGACTATTCTTTTCCCATTGAGTGGTCTTCATACTCTGATTTTGATATCCTTGTCAAAACTTACTCTACTACATATGGGTTTATTTCTGAGATCTCAATTCTATACCGTTGACTCCATTCATTTTCTATAGTCAACATTTTATAGTCTTCACTACTGTACATAGCATTTTAGTGAGTTTTGAAATCAAGAAGTGTGATTTTTCCAATTTTATTCTTTTAAAATCTTCTTGAGAGCACATGTGTTATTAACACAATTGTGATGAAAATCACAACAGAAATTTTTTGATTGGAAAAATATGAAAACATTATTTGTTTTCATAATGTATTTTTACAGACTTTTATTACAAAATAAGTAGTTTTAAATAATCTGAGTGCCTCATTTTATGTTACTCTGAATAATAAAAAAGTTTTTTAGTTAATGTTCTAACTCACCAAATTACATTTTGCAAATTAGTGCCTTAGACTGCTTAATCACTGTGAGAATAAATAATGACATAGAATATTCCAAACTCCATACTTAATGGAAAATTGGTTTCAGAATTCCTGTGTTTGTTTTTCACCAAAAGCATACTCAGAAAATAAAATATAAATTGGGCATTGCTGATGATTTAGAGTAAGGCACTTTATCTTTAGAATCTTGCTTTTTCTGTATCTGTGCAGATCATAAGTCAGAGTTCCAGGTAGCTGAAAGGGAGGAAGGGGAAAGTGGGAAATTCACACCTGACCTCTAAAGGTTCAATCTGACTAGCACATACATTACCTCCACTCCCACACTATTGCCAGAATTTATTTATATAGTTATTAGTAGCTGCAACAGAAGCTGGAAAACAGTCTTAATTTTGAGCAACCAAGTTCTCAGCTAAAATTCAGGGATGTTCAGAGAAATCCACCACAAATGAGACAGCACAATCATTCACTCTGCGAACTCTTCCATTAAGGTGCATTCATTCTTTCTTTGCATAGCCAGTTTGTACATTTTAATCTGAAAGGTTTTTACGTGTTTATTGGCATTCTTCCTACAATTACAACTCCTTGGGAAATTTTGGTTTTCTTATTTTTAGGTTTGAGTTTTACTGACATACTTCAGAGAGTTGGTAATAAATCGAACACTACAGGAGAGTTTAGAATGAAAACCAGTAGTCACTCTTTTTGCCCACAGTGCACAATCTGTTTTACTGTCTAATTCTATAGTCGTTACTTTATAGTAATATGTATTTGAGTTTGTATTTTCTGTTGTATCTAATTTAGATAACTTGGATGTGCAAGATGAAGAATTTGTTTACCTACAGCATTCTTATTCCCCATGTACATATTAGTAGTTAGTATTTATCTTATATTTATTTTTAATGGCTATCTTTATAACTCTAATACATTTGTATCTCAGATTCTTTCTTTTTAATTGTTTGTAGTACATGTTGGCAGTACGTAATGTTTACATTCCTTGTAGGGAGTTAGTTCATGTACAATACACACCTTAATGCTTTTTTTCAATTCCCTTTACCTCCCTTCCCTCTACTTATTTGATATCATTGCCCTTTGAAAACAATCTATTTCACTGCATCTTATTATTTGTCTCTTATTTTGTTCTCATTAGTTGGGTTTCTCATATAGTAGAAACTTTGCAATATTTAATCTTATGTATCTGATTTATTTTACTTAACATTATGGCTTCAAATTACATCCATTTTCTTACAAATGACTCAAGTTTGTCTTTCTTTATGGTAGAGTAATACTCCATTATGTGTAGATACTACATTTTCTTCATCCATTCGTCTATCAATAGATATATAAACTGTTTTCAAGATTTAGTTACTGTGAATTGTGCTGCTATAAACATGGATATGGGTCCAGGGATTTAGCTAAGTGGCACAAGCAATGCCTGAAAAGTGCAAGGTCACGAGTTTGATCCCCAGCGGGCACACACACACACATACACAAATGGGTATGAATGTACAAATGTTCAGCTGTAATACAATGTCTTTAACTCTTTTGGGAAGATATTAAGAAGTGGAATAGTTGGGTCAAATAGAGTTTCTTGTAGTTTTTGAGGAATCCCTATCCTGATTTTCATAGTGGTTATTAGTTTACATTTCCATCCACAACATAGAAAGTTCATTTTTCCCTGCAGCCTCACCAGCATTTGTTATTATTTCATTAATTTTTCAGAGTATCTTTTGATTTTTACTTTGCGAAATGGGTGTATTAGTGGGTGCCCATTACTTTTCCAACTCATCTCATTACTTTACATTTTTCTACCAACTAATTTTACTTACACGTTAACACCATTGTTCAAAATTTCATTCTGCTTGACAACTATACAAAGTCTTGGCACGTGATATTTTTTCTACTGTAGCTTTTTAAAGCTGGATATCACTATAGGATTCATATTATTATGACTATACAAATAATATAATATGCTAAAATTTTACTTTCATATTTACCGGTTGTCATGACTATTCAGCAAATCAAAGGGGAGTGTTCACTGCATTGATGTGAAGTGAACTTTGCTTAAAATTGTGTTTCATTTATAGTTGTTTCTTGTTTGAAACAATTCCTTTTTCATGAAGTTTTAATTCTCTTCATTTAATTTCTCACGCTGTTTGACTGTGTTCTGTGTTCCTTTTTAAAGTTATCTTACTTTTGGTACATTGGACGGGTCCTTTCGTTCATGTCTTCTTCTTTCTGACCCACTCCCTCTGACCTGACTGACGAGCCCTCCACAAACCACCACCACCAGCTGCATAGTCAGACCTGCTCCTGCTCTCCTGGGCTGAAAACTTTGCCTCTTTTATCAAATGAATTCTTTATGTTCTCAGTTTGCAGAACCATTTTAAATTAACTCCACAGAAACATCTTCTGAAGTATAAAATTATTTAATTCCTTCTGGTGTATACAACATTTACACTCTGTGCTCACACTGAATGCTAGTTAGGCCAGGTAAAGAATCTAGGAGAAAATTGTTTTACCTTAGAATTTAGAATGCTTTGTTCCACCTCTTACGCACCACATTACTCAATAATGCTATTTTAATACTCTTTCTTTTTTAAAACAGGTAGTGCACTAAGCTAGCCCTGGACTCAAATGATCCTCCTGCCTCAGCTCCCTAAGGATCTGGAATTCCAGGATAGGAAAATCATAGCTGACAGAATTAAAATACCTTAACTCTAATTGTATTTTCTTGGTGATTAATTTTTCTCTCCAGTGATTAAAGGTTTAATTTGTACTATAACAATAAAATAGAAAGGAATAAAAGGTAAGTATATCCCTACTGATTCTAGAAATCAAAGTTTTTACAGGTAAAGACTGATATATTTAAAAGGAGGGAAAATTTTGTCAATTTGATTACATATATCTCAAAAGTTAAATTGAAACTATGCAATTAAAACATTACCAGGCAAATGAATAACTGAGAAAATTATTTTTAAGATAGCCCTAGACAGAAGTTAGGTAGTCTTACTATGACTATGTACTCTATAAAAAAGAAAAGAAAAAATACTGCCCAAATAAAAATAAATAATGCAGTTATCTAAAAAGGTGACTCACCAAAAATCAAAAAGAAACAGAAATGGAAAATAAATATTCATTTTCCAGAAAGTGCAAAAAATCAAACAATTGAATTTTGCATATCAAATTCCAAAATCAAAAAGATTTTAAATAAAGAAATTTTTAGTGACGATGCACAGCAGAGAACTGGATATTCTTGTACCTAGCTTCCAGTTTTAAAAAGTTGTAAAATAAAGGTGCAGCATTCACTTGGCCAGTATGCATCAAAGGCCATATGAATGTGCATATCCTTTGTTAAAGCAATTTCATTTCTAGGACTCCTCACATGGGGAAAAGAATCAATCATCTATTTACGTAAAGATTCCTGTGCAAGTGTATCCAGCACTGAGATAGTTATATTAAATTTAGAAATAAACTAGGTATCACAAAATAGGAATTAGATTTGTATCATATTCATGTAAATTAGTTAAAAATTATGCCTATCCATCTATCAATTGACATAAGAAGAAACTCATAAAATGTCTAGTAAAAGTTCATGTTTCGAAAGAATAGGAACAGTATAATTCTAATTTTTTAATGGACTTGCATAATTGAATAATTATGTCTGGTTTAATCCAAAAGCTCAGGATATATAAAATTTCAAACAAACATGCAAAAAGTATTAATAGTGATGTTCCTAGGATTTATGATTTTGGTTTTCTTCCTTATAAATTTTTATATTTTAGAAAATTTTTAAAATGAGTACTTATTACTTTCTTAAGTAAGAAAAATAAAATTACCAGATTCTCCTTCTATTTAAAGATTTGGGGAGGTACGTCCCCTGACAATCAAATATCAGAGTAGAGACTTTCAATTGACATGGTGTGTGATAAATTTCCATTTGTTTCACAAAAATGTCAACTTTTCTAAAATCACTGCTCATGTGGGCCTTCTATTAGACTTGATCACAATGAATCTATTTTTCCCCATATGTTATTTTCTTTCTGTGGCCTTATATTTTCTAATTATTTAAAACAAGCACTCATTCTTTACTTGGACAAAATGTCGCAAGTTATCTTTTTCACTTGCGATGAAATCTTTACATGATATTAGAAGTTTTTCTTTATGAATATGACTATTAAGTATAGAAACTTCACACTATACACAAATACAAGGAATAACCCAGTTAATTAGGCCAGCTAATATGATAAAGACCACTAGACAGAGCACAGGTTGAGTACTTATCCAGATAATTTGATTACTGTAAACAGTCAACTTTGCCTGAATGATCTGGATAATTGCCTCACCTCTCAGTTGTACATAGCCTGAGGTTCTAGGTTTATTTTTGCATCCTACAGGCCACTTTCTGCAGTCATCAGCAATCAGAGAAAATCAGATTATCACTCTGTTTAACCTTCCTGTGCCTGTAGTAATTAAGTCAACAAATTAGCTGAAGGCTCCAATGCGGAAGGGCATTGGTAGTCTGTGGTTGAGACACATATTTATGAATTTTGCCTTAAGCTGCTTTTCTTGAGGAAGCTTTGATAAGAAACATATGATTTCAATTATCATTAACTTTCTGTGGTTTCCGTGTTTGGGAGCTTGAACCTGAGTTTAGAAGGCCTAGGACCCCCTTCGATGTGTGCCTGAGCAGTATATTGCCAGTCCATTCACATTTTCCATCTCGTTATCTTGCACTGGGAAAAGGAATTTAAATCACTCTTCACACACTCACTCAGACTCAAGGGCAATACCACTTAAGCAAGCTGCTTTGGGTTTTTCTTTGGTGACATTCAGTAATATGCTCTAATTAACTAAACATTTTCCTTCAGATTATTTTTTATTTTTCTCATTTAAAAAAATGAATTTTCAATTGATACATAAAAATGTAAAAATTGTCTCAATACATGCACACATTGGATAATTCTAAAATTACATTAAATACATCCATCTTCTAAAACATTTGTCACTTCTCTATAGACAAAATTTTCAAAAAATTTTTCTACCTTTCTGAAATGTATGCTACATTATTGTTATTTATAGTCACTATCTTTTAATGTCAGGGAAACTACTAGATATAAAAACATTTTTATCATGTACAAACAGATGAGAATGTAATTTAAAATGTGATTGCTATTGTTTGGAGACCTAATCCTGTTTTTCTGTTGTTTTTGTTTAGTTGAGATGTTAGAAATTGAAATTTAGTTTCTTCATGTGAAAAGATGTAAAGAATAACGAAGTTTTTAATAACTGATGGGCCATAATATTATTTTTGAATATATATTTTCAAAAATTGCTGAAACTACTAACAATTGATTTAGACCTAGGACTAGATGCAGTGAGGCCCCAAAGGCCTGGCCTGCTGGAATATGCTGGCCAATGGTCCTAGCCATGGCTGACTGCACAATTCGAAAGAAGTATCTTTGTTTCACTAACATCTAGCAAATAAATATGTCATTCAAGTGTTTTTTTATTTTAAAGATAGTAAAATCCAACAAAACAAAGTAGAGCAAAGCCAATCAAAAGAATGCAGCAAAACTGGTACAGAACGCAGGACACTAGGAAAACAACAATAGTGTATCTTGTTATCTTCACAATAGCTGTCCATTCCCTCAGGTATAGCAAAATCAAACCAAAAACAAAACAAATTAAAACCAATCAAAACAGAATATTGAACAAAGCAAAACAATTAATCGGAAAAAAGCAAAACAGTGAGAACAATATTGGACTTCAAAGACAAGATAGAAGGAAATCCCAATATTTGCTACATTGCATACTGTCACCCTTCCAAGAGATGCTCAGACCACCTGCCCCAGGCCTGAAAAATCAACCAAACAATACAAGTATTTAGTTGCTTTATGTACCTTAGTTGTTATCAACTCAGCCTGTCCTCTGAAACAGCTGGTTGCTTATGGGGTAGGAGGGGTACAAACACGGTATTTGAGTCTCGGCCCGCACGCCCATAGGATCATGGGAGGCGCTATCTGACTTTTTCTTCCCTGGAACCCGTGCAGCTTGCGTGGCTAACCAGAAAGCATGGCTAGTTGATTTCTTTGTAGCTTCTCCCAGTCCCAGCATGGCTGATTCTACTGTTCAAATTTTAATCAGATAAAATATCCTATCTGATGGGTCTTTTTATCTCCAAGAAAATTGACTTCAAATAAAGTGAAGTCTAGCTTTCAAAATCATCATTTTAAACATTTTGTTTGGGACAAAAGGTGAATCATTTCATTAGCCATGTACACATTATGCTGCTACAGAAGAGAAATAGTTTGAATATTACTGTTTTGGCATACAACTTTCAAATCTAATTGACAAATAGCATTCTTTATAAGTAAGGAGTTGGAGAACGTATCATTGCACTTTTTAATTAATTACTTATATAAAAGAGCAATTATAGGCTGGGCGTGGTGGTGCACACCTGTAATCCCAGCACTTGGGAGGCTGAGGCAGGAGGATCATTGCAAGCTCGAGACCAGTCTGGGCTACAAAGTGAGCTCAAGGCCAGGCTGAACTGTATAGCAAGACCCTGTCTCAAAAAAAGACAAAAAAAAAAAAAAAAGAGCAATTATATCGTGTCTTTCAAGTTTGTTATGAGTATAACTGCCAAAGCCACGGACACAGCTGGGTAAATAGTGTGTGTTTACAGCATTGATGATTTGATATTTTGGCAACAAATTCTATTATAATGTAATTTTGAAGAACTGTTAATCACATTAACTGTTACAATAACATTTGAAGTATGATACCCTTGTGTTACTTAGGAATTCAGCCTATTGTGTTCCACATTTTGTTTCACATTTCCTGTGAGGAGTTGGTAGAGATACATAGCACATCACAGTTCCTTTCTACATTCCTTTTCCCTCTCTTCCCTCCACCTTCATTTCTTGATCCTCTTTTGATTTGAGAAAGCTCTATCTCCCAACTTCCTATTATCTATCTTTTATTTTGCTCCTTATAACTTGGGTTTCTCATATAAGAGAAACCACCCAAGTAAGTATATGTTCTGTAAAGAAAGTAGTAGATGTGAATTGTGAAATCTTGGTCAATGCATATCATAAAAAATTAGCTGGTTGTCAAGTAGAAATACTTTTACATACTTTCAGTGTTTTCTGTAAATATGCATTTTTGATAATTGAGAACACATTGCCTATTATAAACTCGAGTCTTATTTTTCTCTACTTAATATTATAGGATATTATATATACCATGTTATTTAAAATTCATTTTGTTTCATGGGTCAGTAAACCCAACTCCAACTGGCTGTGACAAATCCAGGAAATTATTTGCTATGGAATTATTTGCCAGAGGCAAAAATGAATTTTCGCAGGAGTCAGAGGTTCATCTGGGCTCTGGTTCCATTTACATGAATTTCTCTCAGATTTGCTGTTCTTAGTTGGTTTCCTCTCAGGTTGGCTTGCCACCCCAATATCCTTTAATATCAGTTACAGACTTACACCCTTTTAGTATCTAAAGACAATGTTTCTTTCCCAAAACTTTTAGGAAGAAAATCTTTGTTCCATCACTTATTGCAGAAGCCCTAAAGTAACAGCAAATGTGACTGATTAGATGCACATTCCTGAAACAATCAAATGTTTGGTTGCATTGGTCTTTACTTTTGGGATACATTATTACAAGAGTAATTATTGGACTCAATAAAACAGTGTTTTTCTTCCTGATGTTACTTTTAGGAGAACCACATATCTCAAATATAAGGCTATCTAGACCATCCTTGATAGCACCATAAGTTTACAATAAAACCTTGCTAATTATCTAAATGAATGTCATGGTTATTTTTATTCAATTGCAATTTACTAATTAAATTCACATTCTTCCTTGATAATAATTGAACTATAATGTGTGTCAGTCACTCATCTGAATATTTTATACGTACCAAGTCATTTAAGCATCATAGCATTTAAATATTCAATTAAATCCCCAAAGGTAAAAGAGCTAGTAAATGGCTAGCTGGGATTTAAATCCATGTCTACCTGACTCAAATCTAAACTTTCTATAATCTTGCAAAACTGTTTCCTGAATTATGCATAGTAACTCTTTGTATTTCCTATTTTATATGATTATAATATTTACTATGATTCACTGTGAAGTATTTTAACATCTTCTGATTTCTAAAGCTCAAAATAACCAAAAGGTGTTACAATTTAAAGTCACTATACAACTGAAATTTTCTAAGAAAAAAATGAAAAGTCTGGATGTAACTGAAATCCTTATCCTTTCATCATTCTGCATGTGAACAATTAAAGCTCTATAATTTTGATAATAAATTTTGCAAAACATGAAAGAAATAAAGAATATATTGCTTTAGTTGCCCTCGCTATGTTCTTTTCTCCTAAAATCCACGTTGTTTTGGTTGATATTTGCTGCTATCTTTGTTAGTATTTTACTCAGATTTCTAGTTGTTCTCAACAGGGTGATTAGTTTGTTACAAGCTAGCCTATTACAACTGAAAGTAAGTTCTATCTGAATTAATTAAAGAGCATTTTACAATTTATACTAAGAATGCTTACAAGGTTAGAAAGGGAAAGAATATATTGCCTACTTATAATAATAATTTCACATCATAGTTTTGAACTATTCTATGATGAAGAGAAAATAATATAATTAGTATCTGTGTGAATGTATTAGCTTGAAACATGATTACATGCACAGATTGTTATTACGATTGTCCTGGATAATATTTGGCACAAAGCAAAGAAACTCTGTACAGTATTACTATACTGTAAACATATCCCAACCCTCAGTCTCCAAAATCATTACAGGATCAAATAAGAATGTAACATTTATCCTCATTTTTTCTCCATTTTTTACTGACCAACACACACACATCTACGTACACACATACACATGTACACACACACACTTTTCTTGGGCACTGTATCACCATCACTGAAAAGTTAGTTCAGTTCAGGAGACATACATAGTTTTCTCTGACATTATATCATGTCTTCTGTTACTCTCAATTATGGATAAAGTCAATTTTAAATTCTTGCTTACAATAATTGGAGAGGTATTCAGCTATTTGGAAAAATTCTAAAGGTAGGGCCTCAGTCATATTTTCAGATAATGCTTATGTCTTTTCTTTATCGTTTTTCTTGGTACATATTTTAAAGTGCTTTTTGCCATCTCTAAGCATTTTTACACATGCTTAAGCCTTGTCTCATGGACTGAGAGTATAACTTACCTTCTCATTTATCCTCTGTTGTTTCACTATCTTTTGAAACTAAAAGTACACAGAATTAGAAAGTAAAAATGTAAGTACATACATGCACAAAAATATATAGAAGACAAATGTTAATTTTGAAAATTATAAAAATTGATATTAACTACATTTTAGAAGATATTCATTTTGTGACAAATGAAAATATGCTTTTCCTAACAAATATTTACTCTAACAATTTCTGTAAGAATGAGAAAGAGGTGAGGTAATAATATATCAGTTCATAAAATATTCATGTCAATAAACTGAATGGTCATTCTATTTTGGAAGTTCAACATGTATTGGGAAGTCACACATTCAATTTTGTTTTATTACACTTAATTCCAGTCACCAGTAGAGGGAGTAAATAATTTAAGAATCAAATTAATTTTGATTATTTTTTAAATCATGTAAGAATCTGTCCTGTTCTGAAACATACCTAACTTTAAAAGTCAATAACTACATATGCTACCCAGAAAACTACCAAATATAATTAAAAATTATGTCTCTTACTAGTACATCAAAATCATAATCATACATGTTATGAAACAAATATGAACATGGGTGAAACAATAGTTTTCTATCCTTGCCTTTTGTTTTTCTTTTGGTAATGGTGAGATGTGTGGCAAATCATTCAGTTTTTCTGTGCATTTTTCAGTCTTCAGGAGGGAAAAAGTTTAGACACAATATGTCTGGAAGTATATACAGTAAGATTAAACGTGGTGATACTTGCAAAGTAATTGACACAGAAGATCCTAGAGTATTTTACTTCTCTAGCTTTTTCCATGTGTATAATTCACCTTGTTTTCCTCCCACTTCTTCAAGTAACCTGCAGTCTGGGCGAAGGTAGAGGGGCGATGTCACAGCTCTCTTGTGAATTTCCTGCCTTTAGTTCTTCAGTGTTAAAAGATGCCCCTGTTTCTCTGTTATCTCCTTAAAGTGTCATTGGAATAACCGAGAACTCCAGAAGACAGTTTCCTGAAACAAATATATTATCTTCCCTAAAGACATCATCCTCTTTCCCATTCCATTTCTTCAGTAACTGCAGCACTATCTCACAATAAAATTGGAATCAGATTTCCTAATGGATTTGGTTAACTGAAGGGATTTAGAGTGTCAAAGAAAAAAAATCGAAGAAAAATGTCTAAAGACATACAACTTTTCCTAAATTCCAATATAAAAATATCCATGAAATTTGATTTTCTTCTCAAGAAAATCCATTTTTTTCTCTCCAGTATTGTGACGTGAACAGGGCCTCAAGCACCGTACCGTTGAGCTACAGCCCCAGCCTTCATCTGCAGTTCCTCTGTTTCCCTAAACCGAGGTTTGAATTTATGGGAAACCCCTCCCTCTCTTAACTTCTTTTCCAATAGTGGGTGCCATGAGGAAGTGCAAACTCCAGCCTACAGATTCTGGTTCTACTTCAGGCTCACTGTTCCCCTGGAATATGTACCCAGGACTAATTCACTGTGCTTGGCATGATAGCCTGGTCTTCTGACAAACCACCCAGGGTGCCTGACACTTCAAATTACAGAGAAAACACTAGATGAGAAAAGGTTTTTTCCTCTTGGAGTTCTTTATTTGTACTACTGACAAGTAGCTGTTGGAGTTTTTGTGAGCATGTGCACACACTACACACATATCTGAAAAACAAAATTTTTATCTCAAGTTCATTTATAGAAAAGTGAAATAAATGTTTCTGACTGCATTACTATTTTCAAGGTCCTTGGTATGTATTAGTAATTTGCATTCTATAGAGAACAGTAGTGCCGGCTTTTGTTTGCACCATTTACACTGATTCTCAACTTATGCTCCCTATGCCTGTATTAAATAAGATATAAGCCCCGGTATCTACTAATTATTGTTGCCATAACCATACAAACACTTGACCAGAGTTTTGAGTATGTTTCTAGGAAAGAATCTTAGAGAAAGGGCTGGTCTTTCCCCTGGTGTGCTTCCATTGCAAAGGGTTGTTTTATTTCCTACTACACATGTGAACTGAGATAAATAGATAGGGATTCTGAAGATCTGTGCTTCTGATAGACAATCTTGAAAGAAGGACTATGTTATTGTAAGCTTGAGGTTTATTCTGAACTTTAGCTTTACAATATTTGATTGTTCAAAAAGGCAAGAGAATGCAGGAAAATCACTTGATTCTAAGGATTGGAATGTTAATTGTCAGGATCTGACCTGAAATAATTCAGTAAACATAAATGAGAACACAAAGAAAGCATTATATATTTAAAATGTAAATGACTGCTGAAGATTCTGTGTAGGAGGTAAAGAGAAAAAAAATGTTAAAGCTCCAGTACTATAAATTAAATGATAGATGCCAAAATTTATTGGGGTTTAGCTAGTGTTCTCAATTTTTGTATTAGAGAACTCTTCCTATTACCTTGTATTTTCTTGTAAAAATCTGGTTACAGAAAGAAGTAGCATACAGTCTAATAATCTGTAGTCTAAAACCTATGCAAAATATTTATGCATAGAAGGGTTGTCCTAAAATGTAGATGGCCCTTGGGACAAAAATCATCACCCAAATCACCAACTCTAGAGTTATTTTATAACCTAATATTAAGAAAATACTGAAAAGTGCTCAACACAAAACAGGAATGAAAAAGAAAGTGTGCCGGAAATTTTAGAAGAAAATTTGAGAACACTACTGAACTATCAAATTGATCAGTCCCCTAGAACAGAGAGGACAATAGAATCTGTGGATTTAACTAAAAATGGAAGAAAGCAAAATAATGTGTGCTGATAATTATTGCAAGAATACAAATTATCAGATAGTCTCTCCTAGTAATGTTATTTCCGTTTATACTTTTAACTCACTTTTAGTAGCTTGAGAACTGTGGGCCTTGGTAGAATTAATTACCTACTTTCTACCGCTATGCAACTCTGTGGAACAAGCATTATTTTCAATTAAATTTAAGAAATAAGTCTCTGTAGTTTTTATATTCAATCTTTTAAAATATTTATATTGTGGGATTATTTATTACACATCACAAATCAATAAATTTAGTGTCTGTAATACACAAATTACTGTGGCTATTTGTAATAAATAAATCAAATATCAAATTATACTTTCATTGTATGCTCAAGAAATTTGTTTTTTAGTTAGTATGATCAGTCCCATGAATACACATTAAGGGATACTAATACACATTTTCCTATTTGTTTATTTGCTGTTTTGTTAGTCCTGGTGTCAAAGGGTTAAAATATTAAGGTATGAACTTAACCATTGATTTATTTTCACTATTAGACATTCTACAGAAAAAAGTTATATTCCAGAAGTCAATTTAAATATTCATGGTTGTTGACTTTGTCACACTAATCACATATCAAAATTTCATGTGCTACATCGAATTTTATTTTATTGATTGATACTTTGGGATATCATTTCCTAACATAGACCCAGTGGCTGACTTGGGAGATGATACAAGAAACATGGTGCCATCTGCTCATAGATGGTAGAAACAGATGGCTTAGCAAAGGAAAAGTGAAAGATGGTTCGGGGCAGAGGGATGGTCTCATGGAGCAAATAAACAGAAAAACAAGTTTCGACTCACTATTGTGAAAGAAGGAAGAAAAAATGCAGAGTTTCTTAACTATAGGAAATATGATTTATTTCTTGAATTCCATCCAAAGGGCTTCAAAAAGCAAGTTTTTATGTTTTGTAAGGCTAATTATGATTCTTGCATCATTTTTTGATGCTTTCTCTTCAACAGCTAGCTAACTTTAGATTTTTTTTTTCAGTGCCCAAGCTTTGTCTCAGTGATGTTGCACAATACCTGGCCTACACACAGACTGGCCACACTTAAGGACTGGACCTGACCCGTGGGAGGCAAATGCTTTAAGGGGCAAAGTATGCTAGAGGAGGAATCAGGGAAGCATCACGATGATAAACTTGACTGAACTATGTACAATATGTATTAAAAAGACAGCATTTCTTACTAGGTAAGGAAGAGAGAAATCCCTTGAAAAGAAAAAGTTGCCATCCTAAGCATTTCCACATGCCTGAAGACATAAATATTGTTGTATTCATTTTGATAAAATCTCATTATCCTTTCAATGTCAAAATTTAAACTGTATTGGTTTGAAATACAGGGCTTTTTTATCTTCTGTGTCCTCAAACTGTTCTTCATTATAAATCAGACTTCTTCTGAAGATCTATACTTTTCTATTCAAAATCTACAGAAAAATAAATAATATTGTTTCCAAATATCTTTTTTTTTTCCAAATATCTTTTATAAAACACTGTTCAAAAGTTTGATCATGTACAGACCTCCTTGTTATGATCTAGTGAACGTTTGATTGCATCATGCCTATCTAAACATGTTTCTTCTGTCTCCCAGTTTGTCTGAGGAAATCAAGATCGGTTTTCTTGGTTTGTTTCCTGTTTTGTTTCTCTTAAAACACAATGTTCCCGCGGCACCATGGTCTGCTGAATCTTTCTCTTATCAATCTTCTAGAGAAAAAAAAAGTAAAGGATGTTTGTTTTTGCAATAATTAGGAAGGAATTCTACTTTCTGTATTCTCATAGATAGCAGGAAATGCACCCATTGACCACAAACCTAATCACTAAACTTTGGATTCCTTAAAAGCACTGTTATTTTAACTACCATTTTCTCAAAAAAAAAAAAAAAAATGGCTAGTTGTGGAAACCTCAGGAAATGCACAGGAAATAACTGCCTGAGAAAATGTTAGCTAGGGAATTGGGTCATGTAACAAAGTGGTAAGGCATGACTGAAAGCACACCCAAACACTATTATTTAACTTCTAAGACTGTCTTTCTTTGTGGCATTAAATATTTGTGAAGAAATAACTCTGTCAAAATATGGATATCATGTTTTGGAAATTGCCCAATTAGGCAAAAAGCCAAATCAGACATTCAGCTAATTGACTTTTTAAGGAAAGGGGAAGTGGATAGTTTATTCATTATGCAGGCAATAATCTTACTACTTGAGAGAACTGACATTTAAAGATTCTAAGTGATCTGCTACAGATTTCTCACAACTCATTTTTAATTTTTATTTTGAATACCCATTTGATGTGTGAGTTTAGAGATACTTGGACTTGTGGAAAAGGAGCCTCTGACTTTTTTTTCCTTAAATAGTTTGGCTGTTGTTTTGTATTGAAAAGATCCAACAAAGATATGGTATTTTCTCTCACCATTCAACCAATTCAGATGTACGCACATTCTGTACCAGACAGACCCAGACTTACATTCCAGCTTTCCAACCAGAGCAGCGTGTATGAATTTGAGCATCATTTTTTTCGCTAGGCCTCGGTTTTTGTATTTGTAACATGGAGAGATAACAGTACCTTACTTTAGTGTAGAGATACACATTTAACTTTGCAATTGAGCATTTCTGAGTTTTGAATGATTAATATAATGATAAATAATTTTTATTGAGTTTTTCTTATTTTTTATAAATAACAAATAATAAACAAAGCTAACAGTTTAAAGCACTAAGTTATCAGAAACAGACAAAATGGTCATATCTAACCAATAGCATTTTTTTAAGGAATACATGTTATAATACTTGAACTGCTGCTGCCATATAGAATACTAAGTAAATGTGAGTTAATATGACTACTAGTGCCATTAGAAATCCAACTGCCATGACCGCAACTTTCAAACTCTCTGTTTCCACATACATAAAGTAAAGGGAGGCAAAACACACTCTATCATGAGAGTTAAAATGATAACCCATCAGAGCTCTTGAAAATATTATTAGAGCACTGTTGACTCAGTTGCAAAACATTTTCTCTAGTTTTTAAATTGGTACAGTGCTAGATCAATTTCCTATTACATTCTGACCTCTTGCTAACACCACTGAACTGTCCCTGATGTACAAACACAAAGAGTTACACATGGAGAGTGTCTTGAACTGAGGAAGAGCAAAAGAAACCCCAACTGAGCCACATATTTCTGATTATACCATGCAGAAATTCAAGGTAAAAAATAGCTTACGGGATAAATGTCTGTTATCTGCCTTATTTCATCACTGTTTCCATCTTTTTCCTCACTCTCCTTTACCTTCCCTACTTCTTTTAAAAATGCAAAACACTGATCTATTCTGACCACCCTCTTAGCAATTTTCTGTTAAACGTCTATATTCAGGCTACAGTGACTAGAATACTTGTAATTGCCATGGTATGAAGGGGATTGGAAGTAAATCTACCAGTAATTATGAAAGACAAAAATAAAGGAACTAAGGAAAATAAGATGAGTATAAAAT
Organism: Dasyprocta punctata; assembly: GCA_004363535.1. Taxonomy (NCBI): domain Eukaryota; kingdom Metazoa; phylum Chordata; class Mammalia; order Rodentia; family Dasyproctidae; genus Dasyprocta; species Dasyprocta punctata. The sequence goes on along the minus strand of RJWM01001982.1, from coordinate 15,661 downwards.
TATGTACACTAGAAAATTTATGATACAATATATTAAACTTTTAAAAGTTCTGTTTTCTTTTTGCAACTCAGTCTCCTTTAGAGATTTTCTATTAGTAGAGCCATACATCAGGAACACTCAGGACCTTAACTCAACAAAAAAAGATAAGAAACATGTAATAGGAAAAACAAAATAAATAGACGTATTTTTTTGCAAGTCTATAAAAATACACATTAGCAGATTTTTTTTTATTGGATTCTTTTTCCTGGATTTAACAGAAATCCAAATCAAACTAAATGAGATGAAAGAAATATATATGTGTGCATGTAACCAAACCACAAGAGACCCAGTACTGGGGGAAAGCAATTAGCTGGACGTGGAGTCTCCAAATCTTTCTGATTTCTCATGTTCTATAAAGTCAGTAACTGTAAAGCCTAGTATCTCATGTCAAGGCTTTACCACTAACACAAGACTGAAAACTGGTTTCCATTGTTTGTGTTAAAAAATCCCAGGAAAGGATTCTAATTGGATCTACCCTAAAATGGGTCATTCATGCAGTTCAATAGTATCTTGAAATTTATCAAAAGACTATTTTGAGAATTAAATCCACTGCAAATGAATAAAAACTCTGTGTTCATTTGACCTTTTATTTCTTGAAAATCAACAAGTAAATCTAAAATTTCTGTCTCTATGAAAGTCCATGCTTACATAAAATATTCACACTAAGGGAAATGGAGTATTTCAGAAATTTAATTCTGCCTGAAAAAAATAACTCACTATCACCCAGCCCTGAACTAGGGAATGCCTCTCATATAATTGTTATTTTCACACTTTCGGAAAAATCAGTACAAACAAGAATTACGCTACATTCAGCCATATGGTGAATTTGTTTCTATATAATTCTTTTTAACTTTCTTGAAATCAATTTGTTTCTATATAATGCTTTTTAACTTTCTTGAAATCAAATCATGGTGGTTAACTTTGTAGTGTGGTTTATATGGTTTTAGAAAAAATCAAGACTAAACTACACTCAAAATGTTCATGAAAATCCAATCAGAAACCCATTGACTAAAACCAACAAACCCATCAACTGAAACCAGCATGAAGTTGTTTCCATGTTAACAGGGCACAGCTGGGCAGTGTTCATTCTAGTTAGTTATGCGACAGCAAATAAAAAGGTTTAGGTGGAAAGACTATCTCCTTTTCATTTGGCATCTGTATACTGGTCTCTGGTAACTAATTTTAAATATGAGCTCAGTATCAAATTAATTATGAGGGGCTTATTTAAATACTAGGTGAGAAGACAGGCTTAGCATATGGAAAGAACTGATGGGAATTTTTTTAACTTGTAGGAATGGGACAGAGAAGGAGGGCAGGGAGCTCCTGGCTGTAGCAAGCACGACATAAGTCTAGATTTTGATTGATTATAATAACTACATACTTTTGAAAACTGAATGAACTTTCTTACCTTCATAGTAGGCAAACTGCAAAACTATGTTGACTGACAGTAGCTGTTAAGCAATTTTTTTTTGTTTTCTTATTTTTTTTAATCTTGTACCATCAAATGCTCTCCACGTTTTCTCTAGAGACGTGTTTCAGGCAACTTACCTAAAGAAATTTTTGGTTGAGTACCAAAAGATTATTTAAGGAAAATAGGAAGAAACCTGAAATAATGAAGGTAACTACTTCCTCAGTTTTTTCCAAGGGAGGAAACAGATTGGCAAAGTGTGTTTATTTAAATTACTAAATTACCTTTATAGTAACTTGAGGGTTAGGAGGTACTTATTTACAAAGCTGTAATAGAATGTCTTTAGCAGGAAATCTTAAATAACAGCAAAACCACTTCAGGCCCTTGGCTGGAATTTTGAACTGTGAACATTAGCAAGAAAATAATAGACCATTATTTCATTGATATAGATTTGCTATAAATAAGCAGAAATAAAGGAAGAGAGCAGTATGTGCTCCATTGCTTTGGTACTAAATTTCCTTGGCAAGGAAGAAAATGAATAGGAAAACGTAATACTTTGCTTTGAAAGCAGAACAATAAAGATAGTTTGAAACATTTTTTAAGCTAATCATTAACACTAAAGATCTATCCAACCCAGGAAGGGGTGTACTAAGAAGAGACACAAAGCATGTTTTTCTTCCTTGAGCTTTTTTTAGTCCCTGTGTGCTGTGGAATTAGAGCAACAAGCTGAAATGATTTATGAAATGAAAAATTCCTGCCCACCCAGTTCACAGACAATCATGTGCAATAACTACTGTGTTCTGCTATTTGCCATAATATTTAGCTCAGATGTAGCCAGAAAAATCCCACTACACTCAGAAGATTCAATATAAAAAGAAACAGATTTCCCCACATTTCTCTCATGTGTTTGTACACGGACACAGAGAAAAATAATTTATGCATATTTGTGCATACATTGATAACTTGATTTACTTTTACTTTTGAAGTATTGCCCATAGAAATTTTATTACTTTCTTTCTTTATTGTGATTTCATAATTATTTTTCCACCTTGCAACAATCAAAAGCAGGCTGTTACCTGAATAATTAGGCAAGTAACTATTCATTTTGATTAATGATTGTGATAAAAAATTATTTTGTTAAATACTGGGTTTTTTAATTGCTAGTTAATTTTATTGAGTATTGTGCTGCTCAGAAGCATATAATTTGGCTTGAAGTTATAAATTGGACCTATGCACTGTTTTGCAAATCTTAATAAAAACTTGGAAGAGAAACTATGGAGAAACTACTATTACTATTAACTGAAATAGGCAAGACAGTTGATAAGACTTCCCGCACATATACTTAATCTAGAACAGTATTAAGGGTAGTAGAAAAATGAATTTAGAAGAAGGAAGTCGTATTCAATATATGATGAAAATATACAGTGAATCTTTAAATTTTAGAAAATTTATTATAGTCAGTGACCTCAAATACTCCGCCTTGCTTTGGACACACTTATGGCATCATTCTTACCATTTTCAAAAGTGGTCCTGAAGGTCCTCTTTCAGGAGTGTCTTTTATGAGATGTCATTACTAATACAATGAATGCTGCTGAGTGCAATACAATGGAAAGACAGGGTCACAAAAACAGTACAAACTGCCCTCATGAACCTTCCTCTTTGAGCCTAGTACCATACATCTTCTGATTCTTTGGCAAAATCAAAAATGGCCATGAAAGGCAAATAGTTTGAAGGGACCATGGCATGGAGACATTCATCACAGCGCAAGTACTGTGAAGACAGTCACGCTAGAGGACTGCCAGAACCGCATCAGAAAGTGACAAGAATGAAGTGATGAGGAGCATGTAGAGGGGCACTAATGGTGGTATGTCTTTTATTATAATAATTTAGAAAATTAAACATTCATGGTATTTTTCAACCATACCTTGTACTTCCATTTGAAGATCTTGTATTTATATTGGAAAATTCTACATACCATAAAATAAAGACTATCATAAGACCATTTACAATCAGTGCCTTTAGTCGTTCAGGGAAATGAGAGTTCATAACCTAGAAAAAACTGCCGAAGGTCAGTGGAAGTGGTAAGACAATATAGATTTAAAACATAAAAGTTTTGAGTAATAAAACCTTATATAACATATATGGCTCTTCTGGCCAGAATTGATAAGTACCACCAAACTCTAATCCTCTCAGGTAATAGCATTTTCTTGCATCCTCTAGATGCCTAAATACACAGCAAGGAAATTTAGAAAAAATACAGATGCTAGAGGATTTAAGACATAAATGATTATATAGTAAGTAGTACAATAGGGAGACAGGCTGTTAATTTCAGCTCTGCAGTAAACTCCCTATAAATTTTGGGGAGGAGGTACTTAGTGCAATCTATATTTCAATGTATTTAAATTGTGTTATGTTCAATATGTTTGTATATGTGTTAGATGTGTAAGATGAGTGATTTTTAGAAGGTGAGCAGGTAGAAAAACGTTCCATAGTGCAGGAGTAGATATTAAGACAGAGGGAAATTTTCTAGTGCTTTCATAGGAAAGGTCTTTCATTAAAATGCAGAATTTTCAGTTACCAGCCCCACCTATTGGCCCTTCTCTGTTTAGCAAATATAGCTAAGGTTGAGATCACTTATTGTAAAGGAAGTAGATTGTTGAGCATGGAGGTAAGATACAGAGTTGAGACATACCAAATTTCTCCTTCCTTTTGCTTGGCTCAAATTATTTATTTACATATTCCTATATGACATTTTCAAAATTATGTTTTGGTCCATAGCTAAACTCTAATACACTTTTTAATCAAATATGAGAATACTCTTCCACTTGAATTAGATCTATCTTTGACACTGCAGAGCACATAACTGAAGACTATGTGATTTCCTGCTGTAAGGATTTAGAAATCATCATTTTAGAACACTCCCTTTTAAGATGTTTCCATCTTTGACTTTAGTAAACTTAGAATTAACATCAATTTATTAAAGATTTTTCTGTTCAAATCTTTTTCTTGATTTATTTTAGTCTTCTATAGTTAACCTGATTTGATTGTACTATGTAAAAAAATGTATAATGTTTTGTTTTTTTTTCTATTAAGAGGGAGAGTGGATCAAATTGGATTCCAGTTCTTTTGAAAGCAGATTATGAGTACTACCCTTCAGCCTCTTAAAGGTAACACAGAAGTAGAATAATAAGAACTGTGTCTATAGTAAGTGATTAAAAATCCTACTAAATTTATCGTAAAGAAAAAAATTAAAAATAAAAATAGTTGAGAGGCCCAAGGATACATTTTTGCAAGCTTGGGATCTAGATTTTCAGAATTTTGTGAGGAGATTGTCTCTCTTATTCAGTGACTCTCTTGACTTGGTTGGGTGATAACTAGAAATGAAATATTGATATTCTATTACAGAGAAATTGTTTTTCCTAATTGCTTTTGAGCAGATATTATAATTGGCTAGGCTTGGTCACATGTCCACCTTGTAGCTTAGGAGAAAAGGGTTTAGTTTTATTTCAAGTGCACTGGGTGGAATGTTTTCCAGAAGAAATTGGGGTTCTGTTCTGAAAAGAAGGGAAGGCAAGAGAAGAGAAGAGAAGAGAAGAGAAGAGAAGAGAAGAGAAGAGAAGAGAAGAGAAGAGGAGGGGAGGGGAGGGGAGAAGAACAAATGATCAGAAATGAAAAAAGGATGAAAAAAGAAAAGGATAAAAAATTACACATTTATTTTATATGGGCAGATTCCAAAATATGCTGGGATTTCAGCACTGTATGTATAGAACTTTGAGGCAGCCCTGCCTCTTTTTAAAAGTTACAAGAGTATATCTTTCAAATTTTATCTTAAAATTTACTTTTATTTTTAAATACCTTGAAAGAAATAGAGGTGAACGTAGTATGTGGAACATCCATTTGTTTAAGAACCAATTGTACTTCAAAAGTATTTTCCAGGAAAGGTAATCAACACTGTACCCAGAAATTACGTTTTCTAGCATTTCCTACTAAGAAAATTATAATTAACATCAACTGAGCTCTTTCTGAATATTAAGTGCAAAACCTTTTTCTATATTACATAAACTCATTTACAATCCTCCTATGATGTAGGCATCAGTATTCTCGTTTTATAAATAAAAAACTGAGGAATTGAAGGATTAAGTAATTAGCAGAAGACATATAATTTTGTTTAAATTATGTTAACCAAGAGTTTATGTAAGTATATGGTTACCCACTTCCCCTTTTGCCAAGTTGGAGTTTGCTTGTCTGGAAAATAGCAGCTAATTAAACAGAATGACACCTATGCACAGACAAGGACTTGCTGTCTTACTTTTTGGTACCTAAACTACATAACCTTAAAAACCTATTAAAAAAGAAAAATACAATTGTTTTCATTCACCAGCACTCAGTAAACTTTTCAGAGTTAAATTGATGAAAATTCTCATTATACTTTAAACTAGTAAGTGTTCAAACTAAAATTAAATTCAGTAAATATAGGCTTGTATCATTTTAACATCTCTGATTACTTAAAGGGCTCTCAGACGTTTCTTTTGGGAATTTCAAGTTGTAAACTGGTGGTTTTCTTCTTGTGCTTCAATTCCTAAATGAAACCACATGGAGAGAGAAATGACTTCACATGGCTAGTGAAAAAATACCAAATCATTTTCTATCTCTGCAGTATGATAATGGAGTCCATCTGAATTATCTTAGTATAAAAGGCCTTGGAGAATATTGGTTAGGACTAGTTTGGTTGCAGGTAACAAAGACTTATGCTAAAAGAGACTTCATAATGAAAACTCTGTTGTTTCTTACAAACCTGATATATCTAGATTTAAATTGAGTCCCAGCAACAACTGAAACCAAGGTTGGATGTACCATTAGGATATTTGTTCTGTGTTTTGCTTTCTAAAATCTCTGAACAATATGTCTGTCTCTAAATCAGTATAGTAGATGATGTACCACACATACCCAAGTTTATCCCTTTTTCTGAAACATACCTGGAATCTTTCTCCTGGATCCCAAATTGTCAGAGAAACTCAGGTCAGCTTGATCATTTGCTTACTGTGAGCCAATAGGTTGTCTTCAGGAAATGGACTTCGATTGGCTCAGATTTGATCATCAACCGACTCTTGGAGCAAGAACTGATTAACACACGGGGTGTGTGTGTGTGTGTGTGTGTGTGTGTGTGTGTGTGTGTCTGTGTGTAGTGGTTGTTCTAGGAATAAGAGGATTCTAGTCAAAAGACTACATTCACAGCACCAAGCTTGCATTTGAAGTTATCTACATGAATTTTACTCAATTATTACACAATAGTGTTTATAACAATGTTACATTTTCTGAATATTTTAAAAGGGATAACCAAATTTTAACTCCAGTAACGTATGTTGTCAGGATAACTTCTCTTGGTGAAATCTGCAGAGGAACACAAAGAATATGTTTTAATTAAGACAAAAAATTACAGCAAATCACCTGAGCACCTGATCTATGTTTGTTCTCACCAGATCTACACTAGTTCCTTAGTAAAAAAAAAAAAACTTTTATTTTCTGTTTCTAACCATAAGAAAAATGATAAACAGCAATGAACTAACTGTAAAAGAAACAGAAGGAGGAAGAAGATGATAAAGAGACAAAAGGAAGAGAAAAAAAGGAAAGCATGAAGGAAGAGGAGGAGAAAGCAGAGGAGTAAATACTCCAGTGCAAGTTATGCACAGTTGCATGATGTGCTGATAGACATAATTTTTAACATATTGCACTTTCCTTGACCCGGACAGCTATGCTGGTTGGCCTTTACCATCTAAAGGACTGAAGAAGAGATTGAAGAAAGACAGTTGGGTTGTTAGTGGGAATGTAAATTAATACAACCACTACGAAAATCAGTATGAAGATTCTTCATAAATCTAAACGTACAATTTCCATTTGACCAAACTATTCCCCTTTTATGTCTTCACAAAAAATGTTAAAGACATCATATTACAGTGATACTTGCATGCTCATGTTTATACAAGTTCAATTCATGAGCGCTAAATCTTGGAAGTGCCCTATATGTCTATCAATAATTGAGGGGATGAAAAATGTGGTATTTATACACAGTGAAGTAATATTCTTCCTTAAATAGGATAAATGAGTGATTTGTAAGAAAATTCGATGTCATAATATTGGGGGAAATAAATCAGATGCACAAGCTTAAATATCATGATTTCTTTTATATGAGAAACCCAAAATATAAATACATAGTGTAACTAAAGATAGGTAATAGGAAGTAGGGAGATAGATCTTTGTCTATCTTTTTCTATTGAAAGAGAATCAAGAGATGGAAGGATTGGGGAAAGAGTGGAAGATGAAAAAGAATTTAGTTGTGTTTGTACGTAAACCAATTCCACCCAAGGAATACAATCATTACGTACTGCAAACATACTAATAAAAAATAGAAACAAAAAATAAAGCTAAAGATTAATATTTTTATAAAGAGATAAATAAGTGATAAGTTATAGTATTTGTTGTGAATTTCAATTTCCTTGTTTAGAGAAAGATTATACTGTTTACAAAAGATGTGGGGCAAAATGTTAAGGCTTAAAATAATAGCCATTTTTCCTGATGTTCTCCCAATCTAACTCCTGCTACAATCAGGCTGTTGGAGAATTGACAAAGAAAAAAATTATACCCTTTCCTGCACCTTCAGGCTAACTCAGGAAGTAGGAAGAAGACTGCTATAACCACCAGGTTAATTTGTGAATTGTGGAAGTAAGTAGCCCTGTTAAAATCATTTTCTGGTTAGAGGTTGGAAGGATCGTCCCTCCTAGAATTCTCTTGAACTCACTTGGCCTTAGAAAAATCTCATATTCGCATTCTCAAGATTGAAATGGTTGAAACAACCTAGTTTTGGGGATTCTTTCCTGTCTAATTCATAAATATACACTTGACTTTCTTCTGAAATAATAAAGGAACAATAGTTACCTGCTTGGGCAGATTACTGGAAGTATAATGAGAATTTGTCATGGGTTGCTGATGTATATAAATGGCTTGGAGGGATTTATATCCTCCCTTTCATTCTTGTTCTCAACACTTTGGTTTCCTATTAACATCTGTTGATTTAAACATCAAAACTGGAAACAAGTTTGGGTGAAAGTGGAGTAACTTCAGACTGAGGAAACAGATTTTGAACAAGGGTTTATCATTGATGGGCTATAGGCTTGAAATAGAAATAAAGTTATAACACATATAGAAAATGCCATTTCTCATTTTGAGAAAGGTTATTGAAATATATGTTATTAAACAGCTATGCAGTCTATTCGCTTTGAATAAAAATAACACTTTTAAAATTAAGAAAAAAAGCTAGTGTCAATAGGAATGGAAAGTTTTAATTAAGCATAGACTAGCTAAGAACTAAAATAAAGCATGCAAATCAGGCCAAAGAAATAATTGGATCACAATAAACATTTAAAAATGATTTGCTGACAGGCATGCTGTAATCTCAGCACTCGGGAGACTGGGCTGAGAAGATCCCCATGAGATCGAGGCCAGCCTGGGCTCTGTAGTGGGTTTAAGGCCAGCATGGATTACATAGTAAGACCCTGCCTCAAAAAAAAAAAAAAAAAAAAAAAAAAAGGACCTTCTGGATTCTGTATAATAATCAATTCATATTCTTTTATAAGTCTTCAGATCTGTGCATTCTTCTTATATTTCCTCCTCTGTAATATGACTTTCTTGCTAATATTAATCACATATACTCACTCCCAAAATATATATTCCTCTGAGTCTATTTTTGGTAAGTTCAAAGGGAATTTTTTTCACACCCAAATTATTCTGAGGTATTTTCCTTCTTTCTTCTTCTTTGCCTGGCATGTTTATCTTGTTTCAATCACCTTGTCTTTACCATAAAAAACAACAAACGGTGTCTGATGTTCTTCTATGTCAAACCAGTAGGCAACTAAGGAAGCTGGTGACCAGCTGTTTTTCATTTCTGCTACAGAAAGAAAGAGCAAAAACTAGTGTCCAGTTGAAGGCTCTGCAAACACAGTTCTCTAGGAAAGCCTTCTTCCAGGTCCAATGCTGTTGGCACAGACATAGAAAGGAAATGGATTTTACCTCTTTTTCTCAGTATGTTCCGTTATTGATTGGAAACAAAGAAGATGGTCATAGAGTGGTTCTGTTGGTCCAAATTGAAATGGAATCAAAGGGGGGACTGAGGGACTAAATCAAGGGAAAATTCATGTTATATTTTCTGCAGCAATATGGATACAGGATATTTATTTAATGAATGAAACCATTTTTCTCTAAATAGAATTTTAAAAAACCATTTTTCTCTAAATAGAATTTAAAAATGTCTGAAGATAGAAAGGAATTGAAACTAAAGAAGTTCATTTATATAGCATATTTAAGTTCTAAAATGTGCAGAACGCTATAATAGATTGATGGAAAATGGATCTATAAGGTTCATTAACCTAACAGGAGATACAGTATGTTTACCATGAGAAATGAGATAAATGTTGTGAACATTTATAAAAACAAATACATTTCTCATTTATAAGAAGCTCATCGACCTGAAAATATTACTAAGAAAATATCGTAGTGTGGAAAGTTGCAACCAGTGTTGTTCCTGTGAAGGTTTAACAACTGGGTTTCTGATATATGTGTGCCTGTATATGTACGTATAACTTGTTCATGTGTGCATGGGTATGTACGTCAGCTTGTTATAATTTTAATTTTATAAAAACTGTATGTGATTAAACAGAGTTAGTCCTTGAACCATTACCCCTTATGCTATAGCATAAGTACTAATAAAACCTTTTTCTAGATGGCGTCTTCTTACCTTTTTTGTTTTCAATCATGAGTAGAGCCTGGTGAACTGGTACACCAAGAGCTGGTCGTACCAAAGGTCACTAGGACCTCTTTGCTTTCACTGGACATATATCAGGCAGTCAGATGGAAACAGGAAAAAGGAATGCCACTTGAAATTTTCTACTTTGGCAAATAATTATACTATCCAAAAATATCAGCTAGCAACTCTGACTCTCGTATATCCATCTCTGAAACGACAAAACATACAAAGGGATAAGTACAACTAAGGCAAATGAAATATCAAGTATATCACTTTAGGATGATAGTAAAGAAAAGTACATTGAATAAGAAGCAAAGTTAAGAGCATTTCTGTTTAATGTGAGCTAATGCAGATGGAATATCAAAAATCCATGTAAACAGAAATTGCAAGTGGTGAAAACAATATTCTGGTGGCGACATTTGTCTTGCCACATGAATGAGCTGAGTGCTTCAGAGACAAAACAAAAAATATTAGAAAGGAGATCATAATAACATGAGAGGAGGTAGGTGTTGGTATAGGACATAAGAGAAGTCAGCGATCAGTAAATTAGGGGCTGAACTGATAACTTTAGAAGCACCAAATATGGAATTTATTGTGATGTCTAATCTATACATACGAATCAAAATAAAAATAAAACTTTAAAAACTTAAATTACGTGTAATGAAGTTCAAAAAATTCTGATATTTCTCTCATGGATAACTTTGACCCCTTATTTTGAAATATCAAATTATTTCAAATCAGTGGCACTTTGCACCTCTGCTCTACTGATACCCAAAATTTATGTGTGAATGTTGGATTTATAGCAAAGGTGTTCCTGACTGGTTGAATAGGCCATGTGCAAAGAGCGTTCTATCACCCCAGTAAGTGAATAAGTAGGCAAAGTGATGTGTCTATCTTTAAATTTTAGCCAGTTATGATTAGTCATTAAGAATCGCATCCAATCTAAACAGACTCACAATATTCTGTAACATAAATGAAAAATCAAATGCATTAAATGAACTGATAAATTGTACAAGTACCTTAGGTATTCTCATTTGAAATGTAACTTCTGCTTGTACTATTAAATTCACAACAGGTATCTCTTTTTCCATTGTTTAATATGCTTATATCTACAACTTTTTTTCATTATCAGACACTCTGATGAAACAATCAAATTACTTGAAAGGTGCCCAGTGAATATAGAATCAGGGCAATCATTTCTTTACTAAACATTCATGTACTAGGAACTTTATCAGGCACTAGACATGCTATAAAGAAAAATATAGAGGCAGATTATCAATTTTTGGGTCTTAGAGTCTTGAAGAGGCAGTAAACATGAAAATACAATTATAAAAATAAAAATCTATGAAAAACTATTTAGTTGATGTGATCAGAGATGGCCTCTGAGAAAACTACATTTTAACTAATATTGTGCTATACAGACTTGACGTGTATTCTACCCTATCCTAATACTACTTAAGAGAAAATATGTGTCTAATGATGGGGAATTTTGTGTCTTTCAGATGAAATGTTTGCTAGTATGAGATGTTGCTTTATAATCATGAAGAAAGTGTGTTGTTCAGTCCACCTACCTGATTAGAGTTAGCTGCTCCATGATATTGATTCACCTTTTAGAAATCTCTTGTGTAACAGATATATTCTATATTGTACCTTTCAAGTTACTCTCAAAATCACTTGTGTTAACCAGTGAGAAGCAAAATGCCTGTCTAAATTGTATGTATTCAACAGTAATTACCATTGCTGTTTTGATGGCAAACATTATGTTTGTCTTCTGGACGTGGTGAATAAGATTTATCGAGTTTTGTTCTCAGGAAGGTGCCTTTTTAAGGAACATTCGTTCCTGTTTGTTAGCACATTGTTTCCTTAAGTATGTCAGCATCATATCAAAATACAGACTTCAGGTGAAGGCATTCCGTAGTTCAAGATTGGCTTCCTCAGAAATGTGACAAGTACATTAAGATTTGCTTAATCTAATTACCGTGTAGAACTTATTATACAATTTACTATACCATAGCCTATTAATTCTGAGTCCTGGCTGCCTGATTAAAAATCCCAGCTAGGCAACTTACTACTGAATGACCTTGCAGAAAATAAATTTCCTGTGACTCAATTTCATATATAAAATGAAAATACTAATAGTACCTATTTCACACTGTTACTACAAAGAATAGATGAATTAAGTATACAGAGTACATAAAATTCCCTCTGGCTAGAAAATATTAATATGTAAATTAACTATATGTTTTCATTTTTCTTTCCAACAACTATATGCATAAGATGCTAATATTTAATGAAACTGGAAGGTACCTAGAGGGAGGTACCTCCACGTCTCATTTATTAGTCTATTCAGAGTAGTTAAAACAGTATCGATTCAATAAATATTTGTTCAGTGGACAAATGAATGATAGATAAATTTTTGTGCTAATGATAAAGAAATTACAACTGAAAAGTGGTTTGTTAATTCCCTCAGTACGCAGCTAGCATGTAAAAGAACCATAACTTAGTCATATATTTGAATATAAACTATATACATTTAACCATATGAATATGTGGTGGAAATATTTAGTAAAATCTTGATCTTTTGTAATAATGTTCAGTTAAGGAAAAAAGAAAGGGCAGTTAATGGAAATCACCAGTTCTGGGAACTGGTATATGTCTATGAATGAAAAGGGTTCAAATGTGGTTTGTGGACCAATTATATACTACAATTAAGGCCGTTCTACTTTTAAGGCTATTCCAAACAGGCATCTTGTAGGATGTGACTCTGGAATCTAACAAATTCCCTGCTAATTATATGCTTATCGATGTTTGAGAAGTCCTGAGTAAAACACACTCACAGGTGTTTGAAATGTTGGACATGGAGATCAGCAAATGAAAATCCAGAGAAATCAGAATGGAACTGAGAGCTAAAAATTACAATGGTTAAAATTGGGAAACAAACAGAAATTTTCAGAGAAATCGTAATCTTTCCAACAAAAGATCCAGAATTATCACTACTCGAGTAAACTTATTGAAGAATCTTTGTACCGCTCAAAACTATACTTTTGCTACTTGCACTATCTGTTGGAAAGGTTTTATATGTCTGGGATTAATTTGAAGAAATTATAGGATACTAAGATTTTTGAAGGGGAGTTGCTGTGGCATGCATTTAAGCATCCTGTGCAATGCAAAGTTTAACTTTCCCTCAAAGCTTCTGCTTCCTGTGAGTGATGATTATAGTGCAGTGTCTAATTCTATGGTTGAAATGGCAATTACAGGTATCATAACCTCCACTACGCAGCTCTCACACATTCATAATGTATATACACACACATATATACATACATATATATGTATATGTGAAATTTATATTCAAATAGCAGTGTCAAAAGTGTACATCCCACAGTCATAAATATAGGGCACATGTATGCAACCAGTAAGTAAGTGGTTTTAGTATTTATCTTTCTAGTACCATAGGCTATTGTATAATAATAAATTAAATATCTTTAAACTTATCATTTTATAGTACTTTTTCTTTCATTCTACTTTTCTTTCCTTTTAAATTTTGGTGATAAGGATTGAACGTAGGGCCTGGTCCATGTTAAGCACGTGCTCTACTGCTGAGTCTCTTCCCAAATCATTGTAGCACAGTTTTAAATGGCACGTGTAAGTTGAAATGTAATACAGTTATTGTTTCACAAACACATCATACATTTATATGTGTGTATATGGGAATAGTCAGAGAAAGTTTTTTAATGTTCTCAAGAAGTAAGCATTGGATTTAACAATAGGATGCCCACAGTCTTTTACATATGACATAAATTTAGTTCCTTTCTTCAGGCTACAGAGGAAATGTATTTTCAATTAATAGTTCAATGCATTTGTGCATGATTAGCTGAATATTTTGGATGCCATCCATAATGTAAGAAATTGAAACTAAATGTCCTTTAAAACTGTTTCATCGACATTCAAAAACTATTAATTGTTTACTCTGTACATAGCTGTATCAACGTTGTTGAAGAATGTTCAAAGATAACCGTTATTTTCTTACAAATGGGGTGCTTTCTGAATTGATTTTAAAATGAGTATTCAGTTTGATGTATATAATCTAGGTATTAGTTAAATCTACCATCTAAAATCATTTCTGTAAATATTTTAAGCTTCTTTTACCAGCCATCTGATGTTTTCTTCTGTACCATCTATATCTGCCATCTCCCAGCTTTCTAGCAAGCTTCTCCCTACTTTCTTCTCCCTCAACAAGTTAATGAAGCTGCTCTCTTGCAAGTTGCTACCAAATTAATTTTTCCATGGCTCTCATTGTAAAACAAGTTCCTGTTCCCTCATTTTATTTCTAGAAAATGTTAACTCAAATAGTTTTTAGAAACTTTTTCTTGATCTCCTTTCATTTTTAAAATTTTAGACTATGTGACATATTTAACAAAGAGAGAAGATAATGTAACATTTATTTTATGTACCCTGCACTAAAACAGATGTTAGTGTTTTGCTATATTTACTCCAGATCTTACCTTTCTAAAAGGGTAAGAGAAAGAAAAAATGTTCTATATACCGCTAAAGCCCTATTAGGACACTCTCACCCTCCCCAGAGAACAGTTTGTATCCCTCCTAGTCATATTTCTATGACTATTCATAAAAAAATTCTATTATTGTGTCTCAATACTTGCAGAAATCTTACTGCCTTCAAAATCTTTTTGTAAATTATTTTTACTAATATTATCTTTTTAAGATTAACCATGTTTACACATTAATTTTTTATTCACTTTAACTGATGATGTTTTACTATACAAATAAACCATGGTTTGGTTTTTTTCCATTTTCTTCCTATGACAAACATTCTTGCAATTATCTTTTTATGTGTTTCCATGTGTAAGGATTTCCTCTGAGTAGATTCTTGAAAACAGAATTCCTGACAGGGAACATGTGTATCTTAAATTTCATCTATTGTTGTCAAATTGTTCCTCAAAGTGAATGTACCAACTTACATTTCCATCAGAAGTGGTTTAGAATAACTTTATTTTCTCCATATCCTCTCAAATGCCAGTCATTACCAAATGAACTATTTCCCTATATGATGAATAAGAAATAGTATGTATCTTCCTCTTTTGATTTGTATTTTTCTAATAACCAAAGTGATAGAACATCTTTCAATACATTTATTAGACATTGGTCTTCATCTCATCATTGGCATATACATAATCTTTCCCTGTTTTCTTTCCTTTTGGTTAGCTCTCACTTCAAATATTTAAAAACTCTTAGACAGTAATCCTTTGTAGCTTATATAAAGAGAAAATATTTTGTCACATTCTGTAATTTGTTTTGTTCATGCAAAAGTTTCATTTAAAAATTCTCATATTCTATATGTATTTTAAAAGATATGTATCCCCTAATGATTGAGAATTTTGTTATTTTGGTGTGAATTT